>JALLPF010000284.1:0-12513 GCA_036939455.1 Cyclotella distinguenda | reverse complement strand
CAAAACTTGCAGAGTTCTTGCACAAAACTTGCAGAGTTCTTGCACAAATCATGCACGAAATCGGGGGTTTTCCTTTTTTTTGGAACTTGACAGGTTTTATCTAATAAAAGAAATAATATTACCTCTAAAATTTCGCATCAATGATTTTCGGGGCCCCGATTTCGTACATGATTTGTGCAAGAACGATCCCAAGGATGTGTCCCATCAACGTCCGAATCCCAGCTTGACCAGCTACCATTCTCGTCCCCCTCTTCATCATCCGTGCTAAAAAGTTCGTCTCTCTCCCCCTCCTCTTCCTCATCTGTGCTATAAAGTGCCCGAATGTAATCCTCATTGATTATCCTACTCTCTGGGTTAATCTTATGGCGATACCTGGGATCAAATCCCACCCATTCCACTCTACACGCCCACTGGGTTTTTAAGTCTTTAGAAGACTTCTTCTTCTTGACAGGCCGCTCGTCCTCCTCCTCGCCTGATTGCTCCTTCTGAGCACCCCTCTCCTCCCCATCCATCTTCGCCTTGAAACTCCTCAGAGACGCCACCCTCGCTGCGGCTAACTCCTCCTCAGACTCCAGCACAAACCGCCTACGGCGTTGCCAAATGGGGACCCCGTTCACCCCCTCAGGAGGAATTCCATCGCGGACCTTCTTAGAAACCTTAGAGCAGGCATTTTATGACACTGATAAAGAAGATGAGACGACGCCTCTCTCGCAACCGCAGATCCACGTACTGACAGGTGCACCAAATCAGTCATATCAATTTTATGAACTTACTCATAACAAGCAAAATTGCAAAACCCATGTCTATTCTACACGCTTTCTTAATCATAGGAATCATGACTCCAAAGGAAAAGGCAAACATTCATAAACATAAAATTTACCGACACACTAAGGCGTACATTGAATCAATACTACTAAAACCAAGTGTACTAATATTCCTCAACAAACTACCGTTACTCCACTCAGTTTTGGGATCCAGATCCAAACTATCGATCTGTGCCAAATCTCTGATGAAAATCTTGATGAACTTGGTCCACAACGACAAAATTTTCAAAGACTTAGTTGAAGATGAGGGTATTCGCCATGCACTCTAGTGGGAACTCATTAGGCCGCAATTTGAGATAGTGGAGGCGTGTTTTTTCCATGACTGGAACACCCATCAGAACGGCAATATATCACAGCAACATGAAAAGAAAACTGGTATTGCCACTACTAGGATTGTCAAGGTTACTAACAGCAGCCAAAACGAGTGATTGGAATCGGTTTTCAAGTCAAATCCGGAATTATGCATGCAACGAATATGCTTTATTCACCAGTAGTACGACTGGCGAAAAGAAATTCGTGTCAAAATTATGGTGAAACATGGCAGAAATCTGGAACAAAAAAAGTATGAAGGTACTTATTGAATGGAGTGAAATATGTTCTGTGAGAGATTCCATTCATTGAAAAATGGTTGGACAACATTAAAGCTCAAATTTCAATAACTTTTTGTTTTCTTTGAAAAATAAATATTTGTATATATGACATTGTGTGCTGAGGACAGGGTAGGCAAGGCCCAAAATTTTAACATCATTTTGTTCTCTTTCAAGAAACAATTTCAGGATTGGGTGCGTAAGGCCCAATATTTTCTAGTGTTCCATAGTGAACATTTGGTGAAATCAGACTCATACGTTATCAGCTTTTGTGAGTTTTAATCAATCATATTTCATCTTTTCTCCAGAAGACGAATTTAGGTATAGACCGCTTACGTCTCAGGAATATATATAAAGGGCATAGATTGTTAACCCTCCAAGCAGGATTGGTGCTAATAAAGTTATACTACTTCAAAAAAATCTATAGTTTAGCTTCATACTGATGACCATATTTGTGGTAGTATAGATATTCATGCTTGTGTCCACCAATTTTAGGTGGAGCAGCTGCGATACGAATATTTTGTATCTCCACATTATCCAGTGTTCACCGCTGTCAGCACAACTTCCATACGGCTCGTCTCCCTCCGCAAAGCTAGCAAAGGAATCATGCTCTGCTCCATCTGCAGTCACGACCCATGCAGGGCCATCTTCTACAAGAAAGTCCTCGAGGGGGGGCTATCCATCCTCCATGACAGCTCAGTCACGATAATCGATAGGACGTAACAAAATTGCAAGGGTCGAAAAACGCCGAGTCTAAAACAACGAAGCAGAAGCAGAAGTACGATGCCCAGGTATTGAATAAATCGACAAGTCAAGCACGCGAAGTCAACATGGCCATCAAAAAAAGAAGGTCACACAAACCACCAATCTATGTAAGAGCCGACGAAGCCACTCACAACGACATCAAAGAAGGAGAGGTTGATAACGACAACATCGACAAAATACTTGCAAAAATCTCCAATAGAATAAAAAATGAAGACAAAACATATGCGGACAACTAATTATATATGACGGCATATGTTGGAGTTGGTTACAATTTTTTCCATAGGAAGAGCACCAAGCCACCGTCGACCCATTTTGTTACATGTACAATCAAGAAGAATTGAATCCACGTATGCGAGACATTCTTATCAACTGGATATTATCAGTGCGCACATCCAAGCATTCCCCTGAAGTTTATCAAACCGTCGTGAACATAGTGGATCGTTATCTTTTGTCAAGTGAGGCGATAACATTGCTGATGAAATCACTGCTGCAGCTTATTGGCGCTTCATCCTTTTTATTGCGTCCGAGTATGAAGATCAAGAACATGTCCCAGTCAAAGTTGCAGTCTTGCAGTGTGAAAATGTCTTTTCTGTTAATGTGAAGTGATCCAATTTCGTCATTTCAACATCTCCGGTCGAGTTTTTCAAAACTTACGTCTCTTATATTCCAATAGTTGCTGGAAATGGAGATTTTTTTTTGTGCATCCTGAACTACCTGATAAGCCTTCCTTCCACCTATAAGTTCCTTCTCCGGTTTTGGAATACAGAACGCACGGACAAGAGGACGGAATTTTTAGCAAACTATATCGCAGAGTCCACGATTTTCATCAAGCATCTTCCTAGCCAGCTCGCTGCTGCATTGGTGCTGATTGCTCCGAAGGCTGTTGGACTAAACCCCTGGAGCCCCACCCTTGTTAAGTATGCCAAATGCAAGGAAGAGGACATAATATCTCTCACCCAAGCAATGATCCGTGCTATTGCAGATCTTTCTCCCAAATTGGATACTTTGAGGAAGAAGTACAGTACCAAAAGGCGGATGGGAGTTGCTTACATTACTCTCCCGGGTGACTTGTAGACAGACACGACAGTTTCATGGTATGTAGATACAACGATAATGGAGTTGAGGGATCTCTCAACTTTTGTTTCTCGAATTTTACCTTTAATAAACTGTGATGGAATATAATTGGTTGAATATAAAAAGTGACGAAAGATATAGGTATAGATATTTTTTCATCAGTTGACAAGCGATGTCCATTTTTTGCGAACCTTATGATGTCTGGCTTCTCACAAAAGATCAGAACAAAATTTGAAATCCGTAAAAAATGTGCCTCTCTCGACTTGACACATATTTTTTGAAACAAGTCATGTAGCAATAGAACATATTGCTCTTCCCGTTAAGATCTTGCTTTTTAAGGTTTGTTTTGAGGGTAGAGATTTGGCACCGCCTCTATGGATGAAGGGGTTTTTGGAAAGGGCATTGGATTCAATGATGGATCGGATTTCATTGACAGCCCCACGGGGGAGGAGTATGGACCGGCTGTTGGACTGGGAACGATGGGGGAAGATGCTAGATGAGGATGGTGAGGACGGGGTACCTTGGGTGGCAGCACTTGTTCTAACCAAGCTGCGATGACAACAAGTATAGCTGCTAATTGATGCATTCTGGATGCTCGCCGGAGATTGTTGGCGACGATAATAATATCTTGGTTGTCGTACGATACGACTGTTGTAGGCTATGGTACTCTGATGTTGATGATGTGGCCTATTGGACCCCTTTTAGACTTCTATTGGAGCAGATTGGAGCCAGAATATCACAATCGGTGGAGGCACGTAGATAGATACCTACCTAGGTAGAGTACTTAGATAGAGGCTAATGGAGTTTGGAGGTAAAAATATATGAATACTATACGTACGTCCTTCCATAAGTACCATACGTAGTAAAGTAGAATCAATAATCATTGATTCTCATCCGTCCGCCGGAATAAAATCAAAACATCATGGCTCCATTTTTCCAGTCGAATCCGAGGGAGATGTTTCGTTGCACCTTTCTATTAGTAGCACTCGGTCTTTTGTTCGGCATCTCTGCGAATCGTGGTAATATCATTATTGAGAAAATCAAAGCCTCGTGCTTCGTCCATTCCGATACATTCGTGCCATACTCACATCCTACCCGAACAAGTCCCATTGAAATACGGCGCCAATCGACGCCCGGTAGCATTGGCCCCCCAAAATGTCGGCAGCAGACCCATTCGACGTCGACATGGCTAGATTGTCGCGGCGGAGGGGTTGCAGACGAAGTCGCGCGAAAATCCCAATCGTCATTATCCATGACTTCTCCGGGGTTGATGAATTCGAATTCGCATTTCTCACCCAACGATAATAGTTCTACAGAGAGTTATCATCTTATATGGTCCACTAATTTTTGGAAAAAGTTCGTTCTCAGTGCGGTATTATGGACCATGATTTCGAGTCTTACAACCAAATTGAACCTTTCAACTGTACCACCCCCCTTGACCGGTTCTCATTTGTCTTGTCCACATGATGGTGGATTCATAATTACATCATTACGAACAACCCTTGCAAGGACGATTATACTTCCTCTGTTGAGCGGTTCATGCTGTGCCATTCAGCTCCTACTCAATACTATTTCCGGCTGGGGTTGTGCCGGTTTCAATACCCACCTTGGTGAGGTTGGGACAACCCCTCCGTTGGCATGTTAGGACCATATCGTATTGACCTTGACCGTTCCACAACTGTACAGGTCCCGTCCGCCCGCTCCTTCTCGCTATATTCCTCACGTCAACATATATACGGCATCGATCTCCACTGATGACATTCATGTCACTCATTCTGGCATTTTTACCGGAAATCGTGCACATTTTCAACATTCGTTCGGCTCGCCTACCGGCGTCCGTCGCTGCCAGACTCTCCGAGGATACAACGGCATCAAGAGAATTGACTTCCCAACTCGTCGAGGCGAAACTATATCTGGATGTACCATCCATGGGATGTGTGGCGTGTGTCAACAAGATTGACGCGGCCATTCGTAGTTGTTCGTCCTTTGCCAACATTCGAGAAGCGAGGTCTTGGCTGAAAGAGGACAAGGGAGGGATTGCCGAGTTGGCAATTGTTGCTGAACGAAAGGGAGATGTTGACAGGATTGCACGGGATGTTGTGGATGCTGTGAAGGTTGCTGGTTTTCATTGTAAAATTGAGAGTATTCACATAACTGACTAAAATGTGATGCGTCGTCCCGACAATAAGTATTTAGGTAGACAGACCTGAACTTGAACGGGGTTTACTTCCACAGTTTCAAGGTTTTATCAAATCCGCATGTGACAACAGCACATCCAGGACCATCCAACACATCAATCCCCATAACTTTACCCTCATGTCCCTCCAAGGTGGACAATAGCTTCCAATCTCTCGTCGACCAAATCTTACCCGTACCATCGAAGGAACTCGATGCAAGAAACTCTCCGTTTTGAGCGGAGGAGGAGTGGGCGAATTTCAATTGTGTGATGAGATTCGTGTGTGCAGGAATCGATGCCGATGGGCGACGACGTCGAAGATCCCAGATTTTGATGGTTCCGTCGTCTCCGGCCGTGGCAAGCTGAAATCCGTTGGGACTGAACTCCGAACAAATCACTCGTTTGGCATGCCCCTGCAATGATCGAATTTGGTAGTCGAGTGACTGTCATGATTACACAGCAATGACACCAATCAAACAAGTGTACATACCATGAAATGACAAACAGACTTGCCGGTTCGAAGATCCCAACACTGAACGACCCCACCAAAATCTGTTGTGGCCACCAAGCTTCCATCGGGATGAAACCCAACACCATAAACTTCTCGAGCATGACCATCCTGCAGCAATAACTCTCTCCCCTCCTCCATATTCGATGTTTCAACATCCCACAACCTCCATGTATGATCGAAACTGGTCGTGGCAACATACTGACCCGTGGGATGGAATGCAACACTGCACAAACGTGCCGCGTGTCCAGTTAAATGAGCACATTCCTCGATGGTGTATCTGAGTCGTTTCTCCTTGGCTTCGTCCACATCCATCATATCTGAAGCCTGGGAATTCAACCTGACCTTGCACAGTTTGGCGGTGAGATCAATCGATGCCGATGCTATCATTGTCATGACCCCATCGGTGGATACGGTGGATGTGAGATAGGGTCTCATGGCGATACCCATGATTCGATCTTCGTGAACTATGCTTTTCGCACCGAGTAAGTCCAAGGGTGACATGTCACATGGAGATTCCTCGTGTGCATCCGCGTGATTATGATGTTGACCTCCATTCCATAGTTTAATTCCCGCACTCCATCCGGCAGTCGCAATAAGACTCGGGAATGTTCCACTACAGTCCAACGACATTGACGAAGTACACACAGCCGAAAGTGGTCGTACATCTCCATACTGCGAGCCTTCCAACGCCTGATTCCGAATGGTCTTATAAATCCTCTCACACGTCGAATCCAACAATTTCACCATGGACGAATCCTCCTCAAGACTATTATACGCCTCACCCTCAAAGTCGTCCTCCTCCTCCTTCTCCTCCCTGTCAAACAATCTCGCACCCCTCTTCGCCCTAGTCCATCGAACCATCCCCCTCCTCCTCTTCCTCTCCCCCTCCAGCCTCCTCCTCGACCTCCCCAAGGAATACTCAAAAATAACCCGTCTCGCCCGAATCAACCCCGTCGAAGCATGCGAATACGTGGTCTCCGTGACCTCCCTCACCTCCCGCTCGATCATCCCCGTATCCTCCTCCACCGCCACACCCCCCAGCTCTTCCTCCCTCCTCACCTCCCTCCACGCCATGATCATTCGCAACCTCTGTCGAATCGCCGCGAGGTCCTCGCCGAAGAGTCGAATGGGTTCTCCTAAAGCTCGAAGGGCGTCGCGGACGGAGTGCGGGAGGGTGGGGATGACCATGGTGGAGGATCGTTTGCGGGCTTCGATGGAGAGGAGGAGGGAGCGGTGGTCATTTTGGGAGGAGAGGGAGGAGGATGTCAGTGGGAGGTATTCGAGGGAGGACGAGGATGTTGTCATGGTTTATTCGAGGGGTTGGTTGGGTCGGTTCTGGAGGAGCGGGCTACTTGTCTACCTAGGAGGTAGAGGTAGGTAGATGGGTAGCTTGTGGAAGTAAGTACTTATACTTATACTGTACGATAAGGTAAGTACTCATACATAGCAAAAAGTACTTACGGTGGGAAGGGAATCCGCGATTATCTCCGCTGCGACGCGCGGAACGAGCAGCCATTTTGAATTCTGGCAAATATAAGTACTTATAATAAATAATGAAATCCTCGTCCAACGATCGCCGCTCCTCCACAAGGCTGGCAACAAAACGCAGCTTAAACGACCACCCCACCCCATCGCTCACATCCACCGACGCACTCCCCGAAAGATGTCCATCGCATCGCCCCACGGCGGGAGCTTCCCCCTTCGACAACGATTGCGGCGTCCTCCCCGGAGAATGATATTTCATAAAAGCATCCGCCGATCCAAACAACGGTGTCCCCCATGGTTACATTTGCGGATGGCCGTTGACTGCAGGCGACATGTATGGAGGTGGTCACTACGTGTCATCGGCTGCGGCGAATATCACCCCTCAGGGCCGAGCTATTTGGAAGGCATCGTGTCAATTTGGTGATGGGAGGACTCTGCCGTTTCCACCCTGCAAGAGGTTTTATAATCCTTATTCCCTGGCGGGGGATTCCAAGGGGAGAAGGAGTCGAATGTATGCTTGTAGACTTCATAATGACTTGAGGAAGGAGAGGCTGTGGAGGGAGAAGGGACGGTGGAGGTGTGGAGAGAAACGGCTGGATGAGTTTTGGATTGGCGATGGGATGGATGCTGTCCTTTCGGAGAAATCGAAGAATGGCCGAGTTCGTCGTAAGGAATGCATCCAATCCCCTCATTCTCGCAATATTTAGAAGTTACGCATTGTGCCATGTGCCATCTGTAATGCGAATGATGCTCCACGAATTCATTTCTGTTGAGGAAGCAGTTTTTTATCAGTGGCGCTGATTGACATTACTTGAAAAGAGTCGTCGATTCCATAACTGTATGCTGGTATGATTACATATTACTTTGCCCATACATGTCGTGAGCTCGGTCATGCTATTAATTACGAAAACGAACCAATAACCCTATGGTAATTGTGTACCTTCAGTCTGCGATATCACAGCCGCATCAAACGCATCCTCGACCCACCTCGGCAAATCCTGACCACCATTATCCCTACCCCGAAACTGTTCCTTCACAAAACCCCTCGCAAACTTCCCATACTCATCCTTCTTTATCGCCTCCCTCATCGCTTTATTCAACGACATCATATACGCAAGATTATGATGTGTCACAAGCGACACCGCCAGCGGATTGTCGTTTTTCAACATGGCACACAGCCTCGCCCTCGTATACCCCCCACCATTCCCATCACAGCACGCCATGCAGTTACACCCTTCCATAATCACCCTATAATCCTCCGCACAACCATGCGACTTGAGCCTCAACGTACCCGGCGCCTCACCTCCCACCAACGCCACACCAAACCGCGCCGTCCGCGTGGGGTACACACAATCATACATATCCACCCCCAATGCCGTACAAACCACCAAGTCCAACGGATACCCCACACCCATCAAATACCGGGGTTTGTCATCCGGCAACGCACGGCAACAATGATGAACGACCCTCCAAAAGTCATCCTTTGACTCTCCTCCGGCCAAACCACCAATGGCATATCCCGGGGCACGATCGTCCCGTAATCGAAATCCCGCGAGGCAGACGTCGCGCAATCCTCCGGGAGAAATGTCCAATCCGCCTTGTATGATGGGAAAGAGGTTTTGATCGTGTTTTCGGCGGTGGGCGGCGAAGCATCGATCGAGCCAGCGGAGTGTGCGGTAGGTGGCGATTTTGAAGCGGGTGGGATCGTTGCAGAGGGAGGGTACCACGTCGTCCAGGGCCATGATGATGTCGGAACCGAGGTTGTTTTGATGGTGGATGCTGTCTTCTGGGCGAAGGAGCATTTTTTGAGGTTCTGGAAGAGTGGATTGGGGTTTGTCTTGCTTTCCTGTTGTAGTTGTCGTGGACATTTGTTTCATATCGTCGTCGCCTTGTTCTTCTTCAGCATTCGCACAAAGACCGCGATTATGGTCAAGACTATTGTCTAGATATGGGTTCTCAAACGTGACACCCTCCTCCAGAATCTCCGCCAACCTCAATAACGAAACCATCTGAAAACCCCCACTGTCCGTCAATATATTCCCCTCCCAATTCATAAATTGATGCAACCCTCCATGATCTCTTATCAACTCCGTTCCCGGCTGCAATGCCAAATGATACGTGTTCGATAGTAGAATTTGATTGTTCAAAGGTGCATCGTGGGAATCCTCCAGGATATCCATGGGCGTGAGACCCTTTAATGTGCCCTTGGTGCCCACGGGCATAAAGACCGGAGTCTGAACCGGACCATGGGGTAAATGCACCGTTGTGTATCTCGCTCTACCGGAGGTGGCGTGGATGTGAAAGGTGAGGGCGGGATGGGGCATGGCGAATATGGGTGGGGTGTTTTCGGGGGTGAGGGGGAGGGAGGGCGAGGTGGTCTGTCCGTTGGAGGGAGGATAGGGGGCGAATTTTCCCCAGGAGATGGGCTGATTCCATTCGAGATTGGAGAGTTCGGGGGGGAGTTTGGTGAAGTCCTGTTCTTTGGCTAGATATTCGGGGTTGGTTGGGGGAGGACCGAGCGGTGGAGTCGTGTTGGTCAACGGCATGGATATTATGGTTAATTATTATGGTCTGAAGATAATTGGGACACAGATGTACTTAGTACTTACCATAATAAGTAAGTACTATACTTATACTAAGTACACTCTTTGTCCTAACGGGGTTTTTAACGGGCACATGGATTATTAAGTATAAGTATAAGTACTTACCTACGACCTACGACTTAAACTATTCGAACGATGACAACCCCAAAACAAAATGAAAGAACGAAGCAATATTGGGATTCATTCTACTCTGATTTGACGGCAGATGCGCAGTCCATCAAACGATCAACATCCTCTACTCCCACTTCAGATGGATCGCCTGAAATTGGAGACGATGGAAAATCTTTGGAGTGGATCGTGGCCTCTTCTTTCACACTATTAGATCACATATTACGCACATTCCCGTCCACAGCCAATGCAACAATAACAGACGCCTCTCGGCTGGAAGTGCTCGAAATCGGCTGCGGCCTATCACAGTTATCGCGATTACTGTTGGATAGACTAATCCAAACGAGATCGACGACAGAACACATGACAAATATCTCTTACTCATTTGTATCGACGGATGTTAGTTCAGTTTGTTTGGAACGGAATAGACGGAGAGACTTGGCGTTCGTTTCTTCGCTCTGTGACAGCTCCGTTTCTCGAAGACTATCGGATTCTAAAATATGTAATGATTCTCTTCGGTATGAAAAGTTGGACGTTCTTTGTAGAAACACCTCAGTCCAGCAGTATGATATTATACTCGACAAGGGGACACTCGACACTTTTCTTTTTCGAAGCAAACGATCGAATAAGGGATCTGAGCTGTATCCACCCCTACTGCTGCCGCTTTTGGAAAATTTACATAGGTGGCTGCGACACGGGTGCAAATCAAAGTACATCATAATTTCTCCCCGAGCCAAGATTAAAGCTGTTAGAGACTACAACGGTTTCGAGAGTGTGCGTCGTTGCAGGATGAATGGTGATGCATTGGGGGGCATGGTATTGCTCGAGAGCAATCGTGTTAAAAATGACAAAATTGAGGGAGTTGACGAGAGGAATCCAGCTTCAAAATCTGACATTTACATCTACGAATGCATTCGAAATGATGCGTACCAACCTGATCGGGACGAACCCTTTCGCAGCCAAGGAATAGCAGCAGTGGATGACTCTGTTTGCCCTCGATGCTCTTTGAGTTTCAAAGATTTGAGAGGTTCGGTGGAAATTTGTGACCAAGGAGAGATTGGTTGGTCGAGGCGTTGGAATAATCACCTTATTCATTGTAAGAGCAGTAGAGATATGTGAAATTATCTCTTGGTACGAATAATGTTTTGGATTAGAATGTTCAATGTTGTTTGTCAAATTATTTTCCTAGGTTAAACCTTTAGATTATGCTTTACTTATGCTAGATTTCCATCAGCCCCAAACTCATGAGAGTCGAATGTAAACCTTTATTTTATTTGCCTCATTGCAACCTTTCTAAGGCTCTAAGTGTCAAGCTCGGGTCATTACACAATTGGGGTCATTCTTGTTTTACACAATTTCTGTCCGTCGTCAGTATTGTGTAACTCATTGTGTAATAAATGCATACCCTTGACAAGTCTAAATTCGTTCAGATTTGGCGAAAAAAAATGTAAACTCAATAATGCATCTTTTTCATTTGGATTGTCAAGAAGCTGTTGTTACACAATTTAGAGATTCATCCGAACATTCATTCTCTCAACTGATGTCGATTTATTCTCATTCCCGCGTTATTTCCCATAATTTGAGAATTCTAATTTCACGTAGAATACGATGGCCGAATCAGGCAACAGCGCCGAGAATGTAGCCCCTCCGCTAGAAAAGCATCCACGTCGCTTGACAAATGGTGATGGAGCTTTGGCGCCGCAGAAGGCAGTACTGCAACCCAACCTTTTTATTCGATCAGTTCCCATTGGAGTAGCTAAAAGCTACAGCAGAGATGAAAGCGAAACCGGTTCTTGGCGCTTGAATGATCCTAGTTCTTTTAACAACAAGTCTAAGAGTTCCAGTGTTGATGACAATACTCACGAATTAATTGGATCGAAAACAATTCTTCCAGAGTGAAAAAAACTACTAGTAGGAGCCCCTCGTCACGTAGCCAGAGTGGATCAAGTCACGTGTCGGAATCTACTGAGTGTGATCCATTCAATTCTTTATTGGGGAAATTGAGCATTGATGATGACCAATGCAGTAGTGACTCGCATGACAGAAACATCGTCTTTGTAGACGAGGAAAGCATAGGCAAGGAAAACACAAACGTCAACTATGTAGATCATTTCCTTCCCTTTAAATCAGAGTCATCTCTTGTAAAACCAACCGAGATAAACCAGCACGACAAACGCATCGGCTCAGCACACACACACATGCCTCCACATGGGCCTCAATTCTGATCTCTTCAACGCTCATCAACGCACGCTCAGAAATGGCGTGCATTGGCAGCAGCAGCTGTAGAAAAGAAGTCATGTAACACTAAGTCCATTAGGAGCAAATCACATTGTGAAACGATTAGATCGCTTCTCAGCAGATATCCTTTCTCATTCCCTTT
>JALLPF010000283.1:0-12451 GCA_036939455.1 Cyclotella distinguenda | reverse complement strand
ACGGCAAACAAAGATGAATTCGAAATTCAAATTCGAATTCCCAAAGGTTTCTACCATCTCGTTAGCCATGGACCTCCACAACTCAGCTTCTATGCAACACATTTCTGCTCAATTGGTACATAGAATCATATCCAATTAACAACATCGGCTAAAGTCTGTAATTATATTTTATCTACTGAGTGCAACTAAAAAAATTAGGCCTTGCCTACCCGTATTATGCGGGCTCAATTACGTAGTACTTTACGTACTTATACAAGTATAAGTACTAGCTTTACTTACTTATAAGTACAGTAGATACAGCTTATACCTACGGTACCGGGCAGGACATGCAACCTTTTCTGCATCATTGCCGTCCCGAATATGATGAACTTTAACTTCGACAGTGATGACGAGGAGGATGGGGACATTGGTATTGATGCCTTCGACGACACCGGACTTTTGGCGTTATCCTGCCGTGAAAATCAAACTGGTTCCTTCGACGATGCGGCCAATTCGAAGTCAGAAGGATCCCCAATTGAATCCGTGGGTCATGAAGGTACGCTTGACAAGAGCAAGTGTGACATCAATGAAATCAATGACGAAGGCGGAAATTGGAGTGACGTTGATTGGGAAGATGCTGATGAGAGAACAATCTCCCATTGTGAAGCAGATTATTCCGTTGGAAGCGATCACTTTCCATCGCAAGGGATCACCGTCAACTTTTCTCGACGTGCTATTTCAAATACTCCCGATGAAGAACAAGAAGAAGATGGCAATACCAATGCAGATCAAGATAAGGCCCATTCAAAGAAGCGAAAGCAGCAGACTGTTAGGATATTACGTGATGTGCCATACGAAACTCAACAACTGCTTCTTGGCGTTCGCCGGTCGCACTTGTTGTGCTGCATGAGTCATTTGATGAGGTGTTCCTCCTTATGCAGTTCTGATCTTGGAATACATCATCATGGCAAAGCTGAAGACGAATCGAAGGTATTTCTCAGTCATTTGGCCTTCAGTCTCATACCCCAGAAATTCCATCAAGCGAGGTCTAAATCTGACGAAAAGCCCTCCGACTCAAAAACAATATCTATCCCAACGAGTCAACAGCTTTCGTCATTTTGTCTATGGTTCTTTGATTTTGTAAATAATGCGGGGAATCGGCGCAGAGAAATTATCCAACGAAACGTTGCTCAAGGTGCTGCTGTTACTGGTAATTATTGTACTAGGCAGACTCGAAGAGTTAGGAACATCACTGGCGGCATTAGAAATAAGCAAAAACAATCCTATGGAAATCGTCGATCACAGTCTTTTGTTACGGGGATAAATGCATCAGTATCACTACCGTCTGCCAACAACCTGTTGAAAAAGCTAACGTACTTCTCACCGTACTTTGACGATGATCCTCAGCTTCTTCTTGATGAAGGAATCGACGTTGTTCAAGCTGTTGATAACATAACCCAACTAGAAAGGGTGCTTATGTTACTTGCAATGGCCAGGTATGATCTCGTGTGCTCGATAATCAACTTTTGATATTTTGCCTTATTTTTGTTCCTAATGCGACATCAGATCATTAGGATGGCGAGCGAGACTCGTTTCTGCTCTGAATCCGTCATCATTGCAATTAACAGTCGACCACCCGCTGTTGGGACTTACGTCCGCTCCTAAGCTCGCAGCAAACTCGATTGCCCATAGGAGCGTTTGTCTTTCCTTGGTTCAGACCATGATAAGGCTAATTAAAGAAGGTGACGATTCTTTCAATTCCACCAAAATGTCGACAGCACAACCTACCAGAAGTGGCAATGAAAAAGCAAGTAACAATAAACGAAAGCGAATCAACAAATCGAAAACAAATCATCCCACAGATGAACCAGGCTGTCACGAGCAACAGGAGTCAAGTTTAAGAGAACAGGATTTTTTTTGGATAGAAATCCTCTGCACATCTGATAACCATTCTATTACTCCCCAATGTACGCCCTCTGAAAAACTGATGTTGCGAGGGGCAAAGTGGGTCTCTATTATCCCGGACGAAGCAAGCTACGATAGACCTTTGGACGTGGAGTTTCTTTTGGCTCGGCACAACAATTTCTCTGATGATATCACAGCAGATTTTAATGGCAAGAAAATGAAATGCCACCAGCGACGGAAAGGCAATAAGCAAATGCTCTCCACAAAAACTCATGTCTCTTATGTTGTTGCTGTGGAACATTTTTATTCTATCAGTTTGATTGACGAAGCGCGCGTCACCGATGTGACTCCGCGATACTCCAACTCTTGGTCGCAGACTTTGCGTCGGCGTGGAGCAACAGGAAAAGAACTATCAAAGAGTGGGGGTAAATGTGTTGACGAGTGGTGGAAAAACAGCTTGAAGAAGATCAATCGGAGATATAGAGTGTCACCGCCACCGAATTCATCTGATAATTTCTTTGAAAATGCGAACGCTTCTGCGTCGTTATCGAAGTCGACGAATCCGTTTTGCTCAATTAGGAAGTCCCTTACACCTGATGGACGGGAGGTTGACGTTTGTGAGGTTGATAGTACAGAAGATGATGCTTCCATGAACTGTCATCATGAAAATTCGGATCAAGACGAACATTCAAATGATGAGGCACTAGAACTCAAAGCTGCGATATCGAAAGAACCAATTCCTACAAACAAAGCTGCGTTCAAACATCACCCTCTATATGCAATTCCGTCTGTGCTCAATTCTCAAGATGTGCTACATCCAGATGCCCGCAAACACATATGTGGAGTGTTCAAAGGAGAATTAAGTGAGCACATGTCGATACCTATGTACAAACCCCGATTACCTCACCTGTGCACTAACTTTGTAACAAACTACTTGCAGTATATCGGCGCAAAGACGTTAGCAAGGCTCTGCGAGCGAAGGCATGGCTCTACAAAGGGCGAACAGTGAAGGAATCAGAGTTAGATACACCTGCACTAAAAGTGAAAGCCCGGAAGACGCGACTCTCTAAAGGTTTCGAAGCACTCACATCATATGTCTCTGGAAAGGGAGAACAACCATTGCCTGCAAGTTATGGTACCAACCATGACGAGGAAGGTTGTGTGATGGAGAATCTTTACGGTATTTGGCAAACCAAACAATGGTCCCCTCCATATGTGGGGCTTGGCGACTCAATACCCTCGAATGAGTACAAAAATGTTGAACTTGCGCTGATCAATCCAGGACTGACACATATGGAGCAGCCTAGATTATCCTTAGTGGCTAAGAAGCTTGGGATTCCATATGCCCCATGTTTGGTTGGGTACGAGGGTCACGGAGGAAATCGAACACCTAGTGTGAAAGGGATTGTTGTTCACAATCACAATGTTGAGGTACGTGTTTGGAACCACGTGTTGATAAACTATACAACATTGAAATCCATCAACCATAATTGGTTAAATTACTGTACTTACAGCTCCTACACGAGGCATATATTGAATGGGAAAGCCAACAAATTGAGTCCGAGGTTGAGGCCAGGAGGCGAGACATCTTGAAGAAGTGGAAAAGATTAGCAGTCGGCATATTGACCAAGGACAGGCTAGACAAACAGTATGGCTCGGTTCGTTAATTAAGTATATTAATATTGAGTTCATGCCGAATTCGCGATCAAATTATCAATCAGTATCACTCTGTTTTAACTTTTTGTTTTCAAACTTACATACTCTTGCATGGGTGCAACCATCTAAAATATTCAGCCAGTCTTCTTGCCTCGGATCCAGCCTATCGTTTGCACTTTTCACCTCCACTAACATGCAATCGACGACAATACGCCTCTCGTTGTGAAGCATTAAAAGCCTTGGTGGGAGAGAAGACATAGGTTCGGTTGATAATCCTTTCCCGTTACTCTTGTTGCGTCGCTGTGATGTGGTTGAACCATCTCCGTTTTTGCTGCAACCCAAGAAATCGTCGTCTCTATCGATGAGCATGCCAAGTCTTTGTGAGATGCTCTTGTTTACATTTTCCTTGGAAAATGAATCCCCAATCCAATCACCTAGATCAACCAAACCATAAGGAATGTCTGCGTCAGTCTCAGTGCATGAGGAAACATACCTCGCTCTAACGAGCAACAAGTCTGGAAGGCCCCCAGAGTAATGACGGTAGTCGAAGCAAAGACATCGAAAAATAGAGGCGAGAGCATTGCCTCCAAGACCAGCAGCAATCATTGAGAGCGTTCGCAGCTCCGCCATATCTTTTTGTAACGATGTATCCCTGAATACAGATTTAACGTCGTCGTGGCGATGCAATCGTTTTTTGACAGAATCGTACACAAGGTCAGTAACTCCTTGTGAATCAAGATGTGAAATCTCATTTAGAAATGACTCAATCGCTACTCTGCGTCTCTGATAAAAGCTTCTAATAAAACAGGAGGATGCTGCAATAGATGTTGGCGCCTCTTGAACTCCGACGTGCAAATCGTGAGGTGACGACTGGTAAGGAGTAAGAAAAACAGTTATTTCCTCCTGCAAACACGTGTCATCCAAACAATCGCTATCTAGTAGCACATCGTGAAAGAGAATACGAAAAAGAGCTCGAATTGGCCCCCCTTCACAATGCCAGCCGACGAACCCTCCCCTTGCACCGTTCAATTCATCGGCTGACGGGAGTCGTCCTTGACAGTATTCTTCTAGTGCCAGCTCTTCCACATTCAAGCTGCGCATCTCATCCAGCGCCTCGCCATGATAGTCCTCATTTTCCCACCCAACAAATGCACATCGCTTTCCTGGAGTAGAACTATCATTATTTACAAGTGCATTGGCAACAGCAACGTCAGTCGTAGGTCTCCAGTCGCAATACGATTTGTCAGTTGTCACTTCATCATTGCTTAGTCGAATATTTAGCAGATCTTTCTCATGATTCACTAACCCTTTCATTGTTGTAGACAGCGAAACCTTCAACCTTTTTGCTAGACAGCGTGTGGAACAGAATGGAACGGATGCGGTCAAGGAGGGTGCGCGTAAAATCGATTGACAAATTTTCTCGATTGCAGACGACTTCTTTACTTTTTTTGCTCCTACGATGTTCTTCTTGTTTGCCCTCTCGCAATGCGCAATGTCAATTACCAAACGTCCCAACGCTTTGCCACGGATTCTCCGCGGAAGAAGACAATTCACAGAAGGTACCGTAGATTTGCTTAGCTCAATAAGATGAAAGATGTCATATTCATTGAGGCCGTGGTTGATGTTTAGCGTTGAACCAAACAAGATGGTAAGCAGGGATGAAATGGCCAACGAATAGTATCCTTTGCGTTCCATCAGAGAGGTGCAATCCCAAATTATATATGCTAAGATGGAATCAATGGAGAGATGTCTCAGCCAGGGTCGCCTGGCAAGAAAAGATAAATCATTTTTGCAATGCAATATCCTGTACTGAAGTAATCTGTGACTAACAACTGCACATGCTGTCATCATCCTTTCAGTGTCACTGGAGAAACAGTCGTCGTCTGATTCACGCAGGAGAGACATGATGTCGCGTTCAATTAATTGGATTGTGAAGGAAGAATGATGGCTGATTAGTTCCGAGTCGAGAGTGTCATGGACACATATTGTAACCAAATATTGAAAGAACTTTCGGCGGCCTTCTACAGAGAGGATTCCAAACCTGTCGGTCGCGCCTGTATTACCTCCAATACAAATTTCATGATCTATGACTCGCTCGTTTCTGGAGGTGGCCGAACCTTTGCGATTGTTTTTTCTTTCCGTTTCGTATGCTTCAATTACATTGTCCACAAAACTTCTCATCTCAACTCCCATCTCAAACAACCTGAACTGATTTTGATGATGAAACACTCTCAACATAGGAATTGATGTGATGGTTGAGTCTGGCTTCAATCTAACAACGGTGTAGCAATTTTTAAATTCATACTGTGCGAGACCAAACCGAGAAGATAGACCAGGATAAACTACATTGTGCCACAGGTCCGCTTCTCCACTGGAAGAGATGGAGTTATTTTCATTCGGAATATGCAACCATCCATTGGTTCCGTCTCCTCTCATTACACCAGGACCACCGTTTGCACAAAGGAATAGACGCAAACATCGTTGCAACGACACTTTTGGTGCTTCCCGCAAACTCAAGGCGCATACCAAATCTTGTGGAGGATGAAGTCCTGATGTCATAAGAGAATTATTATCGTCCGTCACGAATATTGCCTTCCACGAACTTTGAACCAAACGGAGAGCTTCTTCAATTTTGGATTTGCCCGGCTTCACGAAAGCTCCATTATTTGTCAGCGAAAGTGATGCTATTTTGTATGCAAGTTTACGAGTTAGAACATAGTCAACATGCTTCCTGATGGGTAGTAGAAACCGATCTTGGACGTCTATACATGTATTCGGCGACGAAAATAAAGTTTTCTGTTTTTGCATTTGATCAAGTAGCTCGTTAGAAACGTTGGAAGTTCTGTTGAATTCACGTTCAGTGGGAGACTTGACGCCTCCCAGCCGACGTAATACTTCTTTCCGTTCATCGGACAAAAGGAAAAGCCCTCTCTTTCTTTGATTTTCAACATTTCCTGCTATGACGCCACACTCATATTCTGATTTGAATGTGCGCAGGAGCCTCATCGACAGAAGACAACGAATATCTTTAAAAAGACGCTCAATAGCTGCTTTATGACTACTTGGTCCTTTAAGAAAATCATCTTCATTCAATCTTGTACGAATTGGCGATGGGCAGGCATCGTCTTTTCTGGGGTTTATTTTAGGAGCAAAGAATTGATGTGGAATCCTGTTGTGTTCGTGATTTTCTGGGCCTGACACGTTTGCTGCATTATCACTAGACATCACCTGCGTTTCTGGGTCACCCTGTGAATCTGATCCATCCGGTACAATCAATGATGATTGTGAAGAGTTATTCGTTGGAGCATAATAGCGAGTATACAGATCACTCAAGTCAAACCAAGGACCTCTGCGGTGAAACATGCGGCTATAAAGGTGCATTGCACGTTGAAATATCTGATCCGAGTCATCATCGAGACACATCGCCGTGATTTTAGTCTTATCGTTAGTGTCGTCATACAAATCCGTGAAGGCTTTGATGACTGACAGATCGTCCCCATCATTCCACGTCAACAAAGTTTTTCCCAGACATTTCGATCCTCTCTCTGCTCCCATTGAGCGGCAATGACAGGAAAGATTGTTGCATGTTTTCCATCGAGCATCAGTCATAATGTAATTGCAAACTTCTGCAATATGTTGCACATAAGCTGATGAACCATTCGAATATGTTTGACGGTGATTTTGATCTTGGTCTTGATGAGGCACAGTTTGTGTGTAATCGTTATTAATTGGATGTTTGACGTCTTTCAATGAGATCAGATGCAATTTTTTTCTATCCTCATGATTGTTGTCAATTTCATTGCTATCGTCATCGTCAATTTCAATGATCTCAATCTCGACATTTGATGTCGTTATCAAGGGCACATCAGTATTTACAATAGATGTCTGTGGGTCATTATCCTCTGTGTCGAAAGTTGAAAATTTAGAATGACGAGATTTTGACGTCTTCGGTCTTTCATTGCCTGATTTAGTCTGTTTGCCCGAAACCAACCCCTGCTGCCGCTGCTGCTGCTGATTAAGAATACTGCACATGTCAGAGGCAAATAACAAGGAACGTGAAAATCTCAAACCTTGAACCCTGGGCTAACTCAGCCAAACGATTCCCAACGCTATCAGTTGACTCACCCATAAATCATCTTCAGCGTTTTGAAAAATTTCGTCTCGAGATTTCATGTGGCTTGTTGCGGGTTGAACACAATCATTGTGAACGAGTAAATGATTTCGCTGTTCGCTGGATAACGAGAGCTTCCTTCGTTTTGTTGCTGTTGTTGTTATTGTCGTTGTTGTTCTTGCCTCTAACATCGGATCGGTCCATCCCAATGGGATGGATTGAGGCTCGTTCAGATTCATGACAGCACTATAGCTAGAAACAGTCTCATCGTCCAAGCTACTACCTACTCTTCGAGAACCGGCCGCTTTCACTATGATTTTGCTTGTGCCAGCATGAAATAGGCAGCCATGGGCCGGGCGATCGGCGAATCATCAGAGGAAGATTAAGGATATTTTTTTGGACACAATATTCATCGATACGGTGTCCGTGAAAAAAGTTTGGCTAAGTACAAGTATAAGTACCATACATTTTTATTCACTCCCGTAGTATAGGAACCCTGTGGGCTCAATAATAATTGAAATCAAATTATGTTCGACAAGCGGCGTAAATCCGTCCGTCTCATGATTTCAATGGCTTTCGTAGTCTGCTGTGTGAATTTGATTTTACTACGACATCACACGAGGACATCATCAATATCCGATGTGACAAACTCTCCTATTTATGACTCAGCCAATTCATCGTTTTCTGCTTCGTTCGATCAACAACATCGATCAGAGTCAGCCTCGGTCTCTTCATGTTTTCGCGCACGCCGAATCGCCCTCCCACCGAACAGTACACTTTCTTTGCCACTTATCAACCTCGGTTTCCCAAAAATGGGAACCACCACCATTCATTCTTTCTTTGGCTGCGCTGGATATCGTTCCGTGCATTATCGATGCCAAAAGGAACTCGCGTGCGCTGAGTGTCTGAAAAATCAATGGATAGATAAAAAAGAGGTCAATTTGAAGGATTGTGGGAACGCGGATGTCTACAGTCAGATTGATATGTCAGATTATTTTCCTCAGGTGAGAAAGAGAAAATAAACATGCCGAGTGGGGCAATCGTTGGTTGATAAATTCACTACTATTCGTCATCCTCATGACGTTCAAAGATCGAATTACTTGACGAAATAGCGTCGACCCATCAAAACGCCACATTCTTCTTAACATTTCGCAGCATGGAAAATTGGTATCACAGCCTATCCAACTGGCCACCACTTCTACCTGACATGACAGTGCCACCCCCCCCTGCTCTGTTTTACTACAAGGATCGATTACAAGAGGCCAACATAACCGGGTTTGAATCGGGAAAAGGACGGGACATTAAAGAATTCAGCGAATGGTTCTGCAGTCACGTCATGCGTGTACGGGAGATTGTGGCAAGATATCCATCTCATCGTCTTGTAGAAATTGACATCGAGGATCCTTCGATCGCTGGCTATATGTCTGATCTCTTCGACGTTGACAAACAATGTTGGGGACGTGCAAATGTAAATAAAGACTTGCATTCCGACTTGAGCAAAGAAGATGAAGTGGAAAAATTAAGTGAAAAAGTGGAAGACACAATCCCTTGGGTGATCCCAGCAGCAATTCTGATTCGGGGGAAGAATGGAAAGAATAGGCTTAGAATGGATAGGTTGCCACCACGAGAAGTTCTTATTGCAATTGGATATCTGAGTGAGTCTGGTTTGCTTGCTGGCCAGACTCATGATAGCAATACGAGTCAAACGAACGATTCCATTCAACGATCTGTTGACATAGTGGTATCTGCCAAGAGCGCAGAGCGTAATGAGTCCTGGACTCATGTGAATAATCCGAACGACTCAACTCAAACGGAAACATCACTTCCAAGCGATTATTGTAATTCCATTTTGGCCCATGAAAGTGGATCATGGGAACATTATGCCTACAATTCATCTCACTCACTGTTGCAGAAACACCCGTCCATCGCAGGACTTTACTTCCCGAAAGAATTTGCTTGGATAACGGGGCGTCACTTGCCTCTGGAGGGATTCCGCACTTGCATCTGGGAAAACAATATGTTAATGTACAATGGAATAGTCGGTCACCAATGCGGATGTGGTGTTCGTGGATTTCAACCCTCTCATTCGGAATGGGTAGTGGATGATGGCAACGACATAACCACTAATGAAAAGAAAGATGATGCTGAATTTCATCCGTCGTGGAATGAATATTATGCCAACAGTGCCACCCTACGGTTGGCGAGAAAATTGGCGAATAAGAACGCAACTCTCTGTTTTGCAGGTGATAGCATTGATTATCAAATCTATGTTGGTTTGCAAAACAATCTTAAGAGGAATTATCAGCTCCACTCAATGCAACATAGTGGTAGTCCGAAGCTTGTGACGATTATGACTCGTGAAATTAGAGTGAACCACACTACTGGTGAGATAATCTGATTTGAAATATTGTACACTCTCTTGAAAATGATGTAATGTCGAACGTTATCTTGGCTCAACAAATATCATCTCTGATCAGAGCCTGGAACCATGGATGATTGGTACCTGACAGGCCGTCGTCCACCTGACGGCGACGGATCTTTCTTAACAGGCAGCCGTCCTCCTATCGGTGGTTTTGGATCAATGTATAGTATTTTGGAGACAAAGGCCTGGTTTCGAGACTTGAGCTCAGAAAGAGACAATAAATTGGCACGGATTCGCTACTTCATGACGTACGGATGGAGCCCTTGGAATGTGGAATTCATGGAAAGCTGCAATGTCGTCGTGATGAATCTGGGGCTGCACTACGAGCCCAACGGCAATCATATGGGGAAGCAAACGCATCGCCCATTAATGGATGATATGCGCGCTGCTATTACTTTTTTGACAAATTTTTCCTCTTCAAAGACGAATAGGATTGCAATTTGGCGGTCGGCATTGCCCCAGCATTTTGACACGCCCGATGGTCATTTTTACGGATGGAAAAATTTACCGAGCAATCATTCGTGTGCTGCCTTGAATCATAACCCCGCCCAAAAATTAATCAAGGAGCAAGCATACAATAAATTGTATGATGATGCTTTTGCCTCCATGTGCAAGTATCGAAGAGGTGGTTGTGCACATTTGGAGTATGCATGTAATGTGGACAATTTCGCTACGGGGTATCAGACAATGTTCAAGGTGAGCAGAACATGACTTTCATTGTGTCACATTATTTGATGAGGCTCTTCTTCAATTCGTCGTGTCTCTGTTTTCTGTTTCTTCAGTACTGGCTCGATAACAATTGTACGGCAAGAATGGATCGAGAACGAACTAGATCGAAGAATGGGACTACAACAGACGGAACAATTTTACGTTGGAATATTTTCGATTTATTTGACATCACCCGATGGCATACAGAGAACAAGGATTGTAGCCACTTCTGCTACGTCCCATCACTTTTTGACAGCTCTTTTCATAGGCTTGAGTTACTAATTGCTCCGACTTTGTCTGCGATCAAGCCGCAGACTACCACAGTATACTAATTAATGACATCATAATTACATAAGTATTTTTCTGTGCGAAACACCAATAGTTAAGCTTTGAGATAGAATTTGTCTTAATTTAATCCTATCAAATCCACAGAAACTAATTAAACATTAAACCGATACCCTCTCGAAAGACTCGACAATCTCATCGAATGTCCCTTTCCAAGTTCTCTCATATTTCTCTTCCAAAGTCTGCATCGTAATTGTAACAAGCGTCAACCCCGCCGCCCCATCCCCAGAAGGCACCAAAGTAAAAATAGTCCTAAAATGCAAAGGCTCCAACCGTCTAGTCAACGAACCCGACCCCGTCCCAGCCTCGACATCCACCACGGGTGTGGTCGTGTAATCAAAATAATATGCGTTTCGTTTGCTCACGGCCGAGATCATTTTGGACTCGTCCGACCGACCAGCCAATCCCCCCTTTGGAAGGATTGTGGCCTGAGCCACCTGATCCACACTACCGAAGGAGCCAAGTGAGGTGAAATCATCCCTGATGGGTGTGAAGGCTATGAGAAGGAGGGTATCGATGTTGGGAGAGGACCTGTCCGTGAAGAAGACTGCGGTACGTCTCCCCGATAATTGCTGGGTGGTTTTCTCCCATGAGGTTGGGACGACGAGTCGGAATGCGTGAATGTAATCAGTATAGGGTTCTAGTTGTACCGTGGAGGAGGCGGCGTTGGCGTTGGAGGGACTAGAGAGAATGAGGGAGGAGGCTGCGAGAGAATTTGTGAGGAATTGCCAGAATTGACGTCGCGCGAGCTGTTCCGGTTTCGGGTGGTCAGACTGGGCCGAAACAAAAGGTATTGTCGGAGCCACCCGGGATTCGAGGGGGACTAATAAAGGACTGCCGATAGGTGAATTATGGAAACCTAGAGCTTTGTCGGCGCTCGTGGATAGAAGCAAGAGTGTCAAGAGAGGATGATGGAAAAAAGTTACGTGCTTCGTCATGATGGTTTCTTGTTTGTAAGCTCGGTGAAAAAATTAAGCCAGCCGTTCCAGATTATACGCGGCTTGATTTTTTTTGGGAAAACTGTCGATCTACGCTCACCCCACCGGGGGACGTTTTAGGCAGACGCACTAGATCTACCCACTTTTAACATACTTCACTTAAATTGCAACTTTCTTCTTACGCTCACCTAGCCATAACTCTGTCGTTATACGCAAGTACTCCCTCCAGTCCATAAATATAGCAGTGTAGACTTCATCCGGCCTGGACTCGCCGGAAGTCTAAGTGGATTGCAGCTACTCCTACATACATATGTAAAGTAGATCTATAAATTCCTGCCTCTACGTACGGAAACACACGTACCGTATCGCTCTACCAAGTAATTAGTA
>JALLPF010000282.1:0-12445 GCA_036939455.1 Cyclotella distinguenda | reverse complement strand
CAACTTCCTCTATTTCGACGAAAAATGAGCATTATTTATGAAACAGATTAAGTAATTAGAGTACTTCGTAAGTACTTTACTTTAGTAGGTTCAGTACGAAAAATCTACTGTGGCCCGGACCTGCTAGAGCAAACCCACTTTCTTCTTTTAGAACAAAGTCATTAGGAAGCCTAGTTTGTTTGATCCATTAGGGAATCGGTTCTGCTTCTCCAATTCTACGGAATAGATTAGTTAGTTATACATGAGTTAACTTGGCGCCAAAATGGCGCACCCTGATTTCTGATTCAATTCATAACCTACCCTCCAACCCATTCTCCCACGACCGCTAATTGATCCCTCTCCCGTGATAGAAGGTGAAGTCTTCCATGCACTAATTTTGAACTCCAGTAGCCCGCTAGTGGTCTCAGTCGGGCATTCTCACAAAGTAAAACGGCTGGGAAACGATAACGGCTGTGTCTAAACGCGACCTTGCTACTCCTTCTCCTGGCAAACTCTGACTAATTTGAACCTCTATTATCGTCTTATTCAAATTAATATATTATCATCGTCGGCTCAGAAGATTTCAACACGTTTTCACGACAAAATCTATCATTAAACATGAAGTCACCCCAACAAATCCCATCACCAACACGTCAATCCTCCCGTAGGCAAGGTCAAATAATCGATACGTCCAATTCGGACAGAAATAAAAGCAAGAAGACATCAATTGATGGATCAATATCTAATGAATCTGAAGTAAATCCGAGCGAAAATGCTCGAGATACCGACAGATCTACTCAACAGGCGGAACAGCAAAAAAATACAAATAATGTTCGATCGGGTGATTGTCTCGCCTTAGGATTAAATCCGAAGATGTATCACGGAAAATCCTCCATAATACCCAATCACTCACTTGCGGGCGGTGAGAATCTGTCAAATCAAGTCAAAATCGCCAATGGAAGGGCATCTCGAACATCAACAACTGATTTGGCTTCTGCATCCAAAGGACGTAATTTCTCCTCGGATCATCGCAAACAAACGTCATCATCTAGCACTCAGGGAAGCACCCGGAGACCCGGTCCCGTCCCACCCCCAGGACATGGTGGTTTACCTTCAGGATTTGGAGGCTCAATTCCAGGTAGAGGAGGTAGAACCACCAACACCGCGGGTCGAAGGAGCAATGCTCTAGTTCAAAACGTGATTTCATCATCGAAGTTTCAAGCTTTCCCGAATGGACGTGGGAGTGGAATGATTGCGGAGAAAAGAGGGAGGGGTAGGCCATGTGGGAAAAAGATGGAGAGAGTTGGAGACAGACCAGTCGCTTCCAACGTCATCCCGCCCAACACAGTCGCTGCTGACAATGCTCGAGATGAAGATGCGTACATGTCCAAGTCATCCGCCATGGTTAGTTTAAATCTGAACACGTTGGTGGCCGCAGCCGAAACCATTACCTCGGAGGTCAAATATGCAACATTCCTGCAGCAGCAACATCACTTAATGCAATCTCACCCGTCAAGACCATCGCAGGCGCAGCAGACACAGCATCGTGCGCTCACGGAATCGACATGGACACATCCTGCGCTCGCCGACGACACATCACTCGATTCGGAGTATGCTCGATTTGTACGGTCTCTGCTTCATAATGATGATGACAACCATTCAATTTTTACTTTCAAGACAATTCAATCTGTCAATGCACCTGATGGTGATGGCAACGGAGCGGTGGAATTGGGTATCATTGTGGGTGATAATGGAATTCCCGGTGGTAGCATGTTGGATGATTTGGATGATGAAGAGTACCTATTGACTAGTGATGATGACGATGATGACGATGTAGAAGACGATGATGCTGATGAAAATGGCGATGCAGTAGACAATCAGGAGGAGAATGGCAAAGAGAACAAGGAAGGAACAAAGAAACGAAAGCCGGATTTCATTGAAACTCCATTGCGTAAAAGAGCGAAATCGGAGGAGCCTCAAGCTTTTCTGAAGGGCAGCGTGGTTGATTATCTTGATGATCAACTTGGAGTCTTTGGTGAAATCGAGGGATTGATGGAAGAAGACCAAGATGCACAGTTGACTTCCTTTTTGCGTGATTCATCCTCTGTTCTAGGAGATGGTGATTTTACGATACAAAATTCTTGGTTGGGTAATAGTGGACTTGCTGCAACAGCATCAATCGGATGTCCATCTGCTTCGGCGAAGATTGCCGTGGCGGGCACAGAGCAGCAAAAGGCAATCACATCTCCTGGGTTATCCACGAAAAAGAAGAAGAGCACAACCACTGTCGTTACAACCTCTCCCCTGGGTGGACCGGGATGGGCATCTCCAGAGGTGCCTGATACGTCTCTCCATGCGCGTTCGACCGTGTCATCTTCCGGGCCTCTCGTCACACGACAACAGCTAAACCGCCTCCGAACAACGATGTCGAGGCATCATCAGCTGTTGCTTCAGCAAGCCACCCTTTCAGTTCGAGCGGCTTACATTCAAAAGGTTGACAAGGATGGAAAAGCGTCTACCGCAGCCTTTTCAAAGAGTGGCAGCAGGAGTGCAAATAAAAACTCCGAGGCATCATTGCCCACTAGCATGTTGAACTCGAGATCATTGACATTTTGCGCCCCCAGTGGACGTCGTTATTGCTCATACGAAAACGATTTTTATCATGGTGAGAACGCCGAGGAGTTGGCGGAGTGTTTAGATGGAGCGGTTGGAATGCTGCAAGATTTGGAGCAGGTCAGAATGTACTTTTTGATTCGTTTAAACGTCATCATTTATCATTGGTCTTGATTTTCATTTGATCCTCTCACCTTGAGTGCAGAACTGGAAAGATGCTGTTCGAAATTCCATCCAGCTTTTCCCACAAGGTGGGGACCCCAGCACCACGCGGTTTCAAGGCGGGCGAAGGAAGCTTCTCTCGGCATTGGTCGATTCCGCGGAACCTACGCCTCCTACTGGAGTTCCATGCAGTGACTATGTTGACGGGAACATAGCTATAGAAAGGCGCCTTACTCGCTCTGCTTTCACAAAAACGTTGCTCGAGAGGGAGATGGGTTTGACTTCAGTATCAAGTTTGCATGAGAACAACTCATCAGGCTGTAATTCAGCTAGACATCGCATATCAGTATTTGACATAAGAGGGTTGGCAAGACTTCGGGAGACATTCTCCGCTATAGATAACAGTGTCAAAGAAGTTCGGATGGAAGCAGCAAAACAAGTGAATGATATTGGAACTAATATTTTACTTCAAGCAAGTGTACGTATTGGATTACAAATTGAAGTGTTGATTAAGTTTCTCCTCTTTACTGACTAATCATTTTTCGTCCTTTTCAGCACGGAGAGGCATGTGAAATTCTTCTCAAACACGCTGGCGCGGAAATTGATATTCGATTTGTCCCTGGCATGATTGAAGCAGGCGAGCTGCTGACTTACGCCCCTGAAGCATTTGCCGATCCGGAGAAGGTGAACCTTCTTTTGACAAAAACACAGCGGATGGATTTACGAAAGAACAAGTCGCAGTTTACTGCTGGCGAAGACAATTTAATTTTGCGGGGAGTCGTGAGTACCTTTTCATAAAAGTTTTGGCTCTACTTTGGCTTCGTGGAACGCTAATGATAATAACATAATATATCGACCAGAATCTATATGGCGAAAAGGAGTGGGTGTTGGTATCAGACCGGTTTCTGCCTGACCGCACCGTCAATGCAATATCACAGAGATACCACCGACTGTGTTTCCTTATTTACAAATCTAATGATATTTTCATTGGGGATAATGGCAAGTTAGCTCCGTTGCCTGTTTTCAAAAAAGGATGCGTTCTTTCTGAAGAGGATGCAGCTGGGAAAACTGCCGAGGCCGTTATGAAAATTAAGCCTCCCTTGCCTCCGACAACAATGAATGTACATCGGTGGACAATGGACGAAGATATTGCACTTTTGAAAGCAGTGCCAATTATGGGTAACCAGTGGGCAGAAATCTGCAATCATATTATCCCCCATCGTGATAGGGGCCATATTCGCAAGCGGTATCAGGTCCTTGAAAGGAGAATCCCGAAAGGAACGACCAGAATGAATCTCAAACCCCCCACTGAGACCCATCATTTGCGAGATGTTAAATCAACTCAGAGAGCCCCTCCTACACGAAAAAAAACGACACCGAAGAAAACGAACGGCAACGCTCAGAAGTCTTTATCCTTCACTGCCTCTGGGAAGAATATTAAACAACGTCAAACAGGTAGCACAGATAACAAAGAAACAGAGCAGTTTTTTCTTGATGCAAGAGCTTCCTCTCCCACTGCAAATATCTCCGCAACTTACGATGATCATGAAAAAGCTGCAGCTCTCCTGCACAAACTTTCTTCGCCTCAGCGTGGTCACGCATCTATATCCCAAGATATGGATCTATTCTTACAAGACCATGATGCTGGTGAAACAACGAGGATGGGACTTGAGAAAATCCTTGCTGATGAATGGTCTCAGGCTTCGGGGATGCAAAGACTGCTGGAGGCGGGGGTCGCAGAAAGCAATTTCAACGGCACCGATTGTTCCAGGCCTTTTCACACTCCAATCAAATCGGACTCCTTTCCTGAAATACATTTGGATGATGTCGATGCAAGCCAGTTATCCATGATGAACCCTTTTCGCTCTATGGAAGGGCGCGATATTGAAAGATACAATGCAGCCACTGGCACCCGAAAGAGTATGTTGTCAACTGTAATGGAAAATTCGCAAAACTCGTCCAAAAGAACGGGAGCAGGATCTTTAGGCGAAGCTTCGGTTAAAGTTGCCGGAAGTCCTGTTAAATTACACCTTCGTTCCTATGTGGCATCATCGCCTTCAAGAGATAATATTTTTTCAGACAAATACCAGCAAACCCCGCATCCTACATCGGGAGTGTCATACGATCATGGCACGGTTACGCCTGGTAAAATTGGGACACCCGATAAAATAGACTCGGCTGGTGTAGGAGGAAAAACTCAGCAAACAGTCGATGCTTTCCAATATTTTATGTCTGGTGGGAGTCCTTCAAAAGGTGTGACGCCAACTAGGCAACGAATACTACCTCCGAACACGCCATTTAATCAGCTAGAGCTTAGTTCCTGCGGTATCTCGGGGCCAATTGTTGGTGGCAATAGCCTTCTTATGGCAGGTGACGACTTTGATGCCGTGTCTGCTCTACAAGATCTAAGTAATTCTGCACCGGTGCCTGTATCTAAAATACTGGATAATCCTCGTGATTTTTTGAGATTTACCGCCAATGTGGTCGTTGAGGCCGCAAAAGAGACCTCAACAGAGCCAAGTGTGCAGAGGACCAGTTTCTTCTCAAAGGTCAAAGCCAAAATTGGAGAGAAGCAAAGAAAATCAAATTAATTCCTTGTATCTTGTGATCCCCATGACGGATCCCCTCGACGGAAGTTTATTTTGGTGCTCGAGCAGTTTCATACGATTGTTCATTCATACTTATATTCATCAAGACTTTGGCTGCCAAATTGCGTCGTTCTAATGTCGACCTCGCATAATAATATATTATATTAAATAGTGCAAATCTCGTTCGAAAGAGATGATCGACAGTTGTAAATCAATTTAAATTTACACACAAGTACATTACAAAGAGATTCACTCCTGCTCAATCGTCCTTCACTACCCTCGTACCCAACTCCAACTCCTGCGCATCAATCTCCACATTCTTGTCCAGAGCTGATTCGAATCATGATCTTCCTCCTCCTGGTACTCCTTTCTCAATAGCCTGATGGATGAATCAGACCACACACCGATTCTAGATTTCCACGCAGTGTACTCCGCTCCTTCCAACTCGGCAATCAAAGCTGCATCCATTTTAAGTTGTTCGACTGTGGGGTAGAAGTTTGAGATGTTGCTATTACCAACACCATGTTTCGATGGGGGAACGACGCCGTGAGAGGTCACCAGAGCTTGCCCCACTTTGACTAATTCTAAACTAACATTAGTAGTTCGAAACCATTGATCTCTTTTACGGTAATGCATGTGGCAGATTGCAGTGTGTTGGGTTCCAAACTCATTTGGAATTCGTGTGTCAAGGGCACTATCTGAAGAAACATACGCGGGTTTTGAAGGGGTTGTCCGTGTCCGCTGAGCAAGGAGCTGGAGCGAAACGCGGGTTCTCTGTTGAGCTAGTTCATGCAGTAGGCTCGGATGATTCTGGAGCCCATTATTTGTTGAGATCCCGATCACAGATGACTCCGTCGAAAAAGGAAGAGAAACGCCTGACAATTCAATGGGTAGCAGGTTTCGATTGGGATTTGCGGAAGCGTAGAGCAGACGAGATGGGGATTTCCCAGTTATCGAGAACAATGAGTCCATTGCAGATTGAGTCAACAACCGTTCCAACGGCGACGAATGTCGAAATAATACGGTAATAGGATGTTCGACCGGTTGAACAGTTGCGATATTTTCTTGTTCAAGAAGTGTTTGTCCAACTTTTTTCGAGGGAAATTCCAGACTTCCAGCTTGGTTAACAGTTAAATTTCTGAGAGGGGCCGATAACAGAGAGGATAGCCCCGTTGACTGTTCTGTTTGAGACATTTCATTCCAATTGGTTGAAATACTACTTTTGATTTTGCTATTCTCAACAACCCCCATTATTCTTCCATGTATCCATTTCCTCCTTATGAACATGGAGTTCGAAATATCCATGACGTTCCTGTACCTGTAAAATATTGGACTCTGTGCGATACCATAAGCACCAAGCAGGATAACAGAAGATACTGTAACGTAACGGGCAACGATGAGATTCGAGTTAACCTGGTCTGATATGCTAGTGAGGTATTTGCCGAGATCCTTTCGAAGTGTCGAGTCGTCGACTTGTGAAGATGGGACATCGCTTCTTCTACACAATGCTTCCTCCGAAACTGCGCTCTTCTCTACAGGGACAAATCCTGTTTCATCGTCTTTAGATTCATGATTTACCATGATGCAATGAGAGCTCTCATGAATTCGCGAGATGAGAGATACGAGAGAAATATTAGCGCAGCCGCTGGGTTTGAACTACCCTAATGACTTGAGAAGATTTTAGACAGACGATTTTTATTTAAATAATAGGGTTTTCAAAAGAGGAATCAATATGTCATGCATCGATATTCTGCTATGCTGTTCGAAAAGAACCGAGAACAGTCACCCTCAAGCCTCAAGCGACGGTTGCCTCTTGAAAATAAAAACAGAGTAAATATTACTATCTCCATGAAATCCCTTTCAAATGTCTCGTTGTTGTTTCTGTTAGTCTCTCTGTCGGTATCCTTGGCAGAGGATGATTCTTCACCGCACAGCTCAAGGAGATCTCGATCTGGAGGCATAGTCCAATCACTTTTTCGCTTCCCCGCCGCTAAATTAGGTCCGGAATTCAACGACCTGCTACATCAGTGGTACGATGATTGGTTACACACTCCCAACAGTGCTTCGCCATTACCACCGATCACACCCGATGAATCGGGCGTGAATCACGCTGCTCATGCGGTATCCTCCACCGTGGCGACACTATTTCGCCGACTATGCTACGGACCTGCCCCTGTCTCATCAAAGCATCGAACAAATCTCTATCGAAATCTGGAGCAAAGAAGAAAGGAAATAGAATTTAAGGATCTCCAAGATCGTCAGGAGGAATTGAGATTGCTTCACACTCTTGTGAAACGCTTCTATCCTGCCTTTCTACCAACGGACAATGCAGAAGGCCAAAACAGCAGTCTAGGAATGTCGTCCCAAGTTCACAAGAAGCAATCTAAATCAACTGCCAATACAGTTTATTCTCTACCTTCATCCACACTATCGGCTTACAACTCACCTTCCGTGCTTGCCTTTCAAACCGGCGGCGATAATTCCACACAACACTGGATGTGGCGTCCCGCGGGACAATTCTCTTCGCACTATACGCCCTAAAACATTCCGTTTCGCGTAAAAGTTTTCGTATCCATGCGTCAAGAACTCGAAGAACGGTTGCGAAACCTAGTACCCGATTTTGAGGGTTTTGAAATGGGCAGACTGTTGGGAATGTTTTGGTATCCTCCCGGAGGTGTTCGAGAGTGGCATAACAACTATTGGGATCTAATGGGGCACACAGACGAGGAAGAATTAAAAAACGAAAGCGCTGAGGAGATATTAGCGAGTCAAGTTTGGAGAATATATGTCGTTAGGACTGCGCGAGATCGAGATTTTGACGAGAATATGAGAGCGCTTAATGGCGGGGGGAAAATAAAAACCAATCCTGAAGGAAATGCTTCCACAACGGATGATGGAGGTGTCAATGGTCGAAGCGCAATGCACATCATCCCAGGTGAAGATAGCGGAGTCACGTTAGACGTGCTAAGAAACGCTGGTGCAAGGCCATTGACAGCGGATGAAATAGCTCGGCAATGGACAGACATATTTGCACCAGACGATGATGATAAGCTGATAGATGAAGAAATAATCCACTCGGAAGGAACAGATCTGAATCCTAATTCGGTATGGCGAATTCCAGATCACGACGGGTATGTCACGTTTTTTCGTCTCCCCCATTTGTGGCATTGCATCGTGTCGGAGGAAGTTCATCGTTACAGTCTTGGCTTCGCATTTTCGGATCGAGAAGTTCAAGCATTGTTGAAATTGGCGGAGGTGGAATTTGAAGTTAACAGTGACGGTGATTTGATCCACGACGACTCCTTTCAAAACGAGGTGGACGACAATGAAGAGTTATAGTTTACATGCAACAGCACAGATGCGGTACAACTTGTATCCCCGAATCCTTTTGAAATTCTTGTCACCCTCCTCGGATGCAAAACTGAGTGCTTGACAAAAAAACGTCACATTCATCCAATTAATCTTCGTTTTTTTAATTTTGAACCTGACCACTGACCAATGGGGATCTCGATGCAGTTTTCGGTATTCTTATTGCGTATTATAAGTAAAACGGATGAACATTTCCTGACTTACACAATGGCAACGGACCACACAAAATCTAAATCAAGGGATGACTCGTTATGATGGGACTGTGAATAGGTAGGGCAACCAACGGAGGATTAATTAGCAATCCCAGGGTAATTAATACCATGACCATTCATAACACTTCTTTTCCTTTCCTGTTGTTAGGTGATAGTCATTGGGACCTCGTATCATACCACTGCGACGCAGTTGTTCAAAGAAGCATCAGAATTGTGAGATGATGACTAACTTCAGTTGTATAATATTATTGTTGGCATAAATCGTGCTGTGGGGTTGTTGTTTGTGTGACAATTAGCCGGAAATTACTTGTCAGCGTTGGTAGAATTATTCGAGGACGGCGTTTTTGATCAATTTCACAAATTATTATCGCATGGTGATAATGCTTTGTCACGAGATCAATGGTGACATTGTTCTTGGTTCTTTTGTGCAACATTACCGATGGTGTCCGTTCAGAATGAGCTAGATTTCGTTTCTGGTCATCTCCTTACGCAAACTAATTCTTCATCATTCTTGCCCCTTCAGGCATACGACTTCACCACTCGTCGCAGGGTTGCCCTCGTCTGATTCGCGAAAACAAACACCGCTTATCCGCAGCAGCCATGAAACTAATGTATGAGATTCCATCAGGGCTCGGTTCGCCCCATCTCGAGGGTGGGTATAAATTGTCGTATGCCTCGCGATAAAGAAGCGTGGTTTCTTTCAATGATATTTCAGGCCACAGGGTCGTAAGAATTTTGTGCACATCAATCAAACCAACACTACATTCGCCGCATATTGGACTGTCGTCTTTGATTCCTCGATCGTGTGGTTCGTCGTAAAAATCTGTGAGAATACCTCGCGAATGAGTTTCAAACATCAAGCGTATCATCGTCGATAGTTGTTTCATATGCCCAATGTAAGCTTTCATGGTCAACTGGACTAACGTAAACAACTCTACACTCTGACCTCTCGAGGAAACAACCTGCCAATTCTTCAGTTGCTTGTGTAGCATCTCGATTGTTTCGGATGATTTTATCGAGTCGTCGTCGAAGAGCTCGTTAACAACAACAATAACACCCTCCATTGGTAACATGAATCGTCCGTAAATTGGATATGATTCGTCAAAGACGAGTGCACTTGATTCTAAGGTCCCGTGGAGCTTTGATTTGCTTGTAACGGCGTCCTTACTGGCAAAGAGATCCAGCTCATCTTTCAATGTGGAGGTCGCGTGCTTCTTAATCGTGTCCATAGTGTGATACAGGAAAGAGATGACATACTCTCCTTGCATATCATCAATGAGCTGGTAAATAATCCAACCCTCTGGATCACTTTTGGCGAGGTGCTTGACCCCGAAGTAAAATGACCATTTGTCATCATCATCATGTGCGATCTCACCTTGACTACTGAACCAGCAGTACGCCATCTCTGGAAAGCGGAACCTTTCGATGCTGTCAGAAACAGAATGGTCGTTGAAGCTGCGCCATGAAGCAAAGAACAAACCTCTCATACATGTACGGAGCCAGTGAGGGTTTTGAAAAGTAGGATTTTGATCTTGTTTAACTGGAACAAGCATACTTCGAAAAGATTGACATGGCAACCGATGTCGTAGGGTTTGGGTTGAGTCAAAGTGATGAGCGATTGTGTCGCTTTCCTCCAATGCACACCTCCATAGGACTCGACCGAATTCAGTTTCTCTAACCATGTATAAGCGGCTGTTGACTCTGTCTAGTAACGGTACCGTGTCCTCAGTAATGACGCTATCCACATCCGACGCATTTTGCCAGGTTGACTTGCGATCAAGTTCCGATTTATCGAATCCGTATAATTCAAACGCCTCTTCCATTATTTTGTTTCGAAGGTTGCGATAAAATTACGATACGAAAACTTCAGTGAAAACTCTATGAACACGGGGCTTGATCGATAATAATTAATTTTAGCCCTCCAGTCGCAAAATTTAGTTTGATCTCGAGCCTGAAACTGCTTACTTGCCAACAGCTCTTCGCATCATCTGCTGTGTGGTGATGACTCATGTTTCGATGATCTCTCATGAGCATGGCGTGGCAATAACACATTACATAGAAATCTTTTCAATGTGTTACACTCAGAAATTAAATCATCTCTTCTCGGAAATGGGCGATCCAGTCATCAACTGTTGTTTGGTAGATGCACATTTGCTCTTACACTCCGGTAGACATTCGGCGCGACTACGCTGTTCCGAACCTTTTGGCTTTGTGCATTCATACACACATTGAGATAGGCAGGATTGAAAGGTGGGGTCTGCTTTCGTACCCTTTATCGTCTGGTCTACCTCTTTAGCGTAAGCGGGTGAGGCTGTTACGAAGGTGAAGATAGATGCCGCGCCAGTGGCGATGAAGGTGGTGCGGTCGATGATTTGGGCTTGTCGGGTGTGCTTAACGATCTGATGAGAATTGATTGTAGAGTAAGCTGAGGTGCTGCCGTTAACAAAGGCCAAGAGTAGAGCTGATGAGGCAGAGGCTTTCATGGTTCGGAGTTCGGTGGTCTTCAAAGCTAAATAATAAATGGGGTCAAAAAATTCAGGATAGGTATTGTCGCTACCGTATCTACTTTATACCTACATTCTCGTCGAACGCTCTTGGCGTTATTTATCTATCCCATAGGAGGTACTTACGTACTCCGAGTCTTTTTTGACAATTCCCCCATGGACCCAATCACAAATGGAGAGATCCCAAAATTCAATTTAAGTGATGAGCATTTAAGCGTGTTAGTGAAAAATTTGCTTAGCATTTTTTTAGCCCCGCCATCCCAAAATAATTAAGCGTTTATGCAACCTTATCGTCACTCTGTGTCCTCCGCGTTCTCACTTTTATTCAATGTGTTGTTTCAAAACTATCCATCTCAACTTAATTTGGCCAAGGATTTTGCCGCATATTTGGGCCATATAATGTTTTGCAACAATAATGATTATAGAACTGATTATTACGATAGATTGCTTAATATAATATGATATTCTCCACGATGGCTCCCAACTCCTATTTGTTCTACATTCTCAAGAAGGAACGGATTCTTCAGGCAAATGGTCAATTCTCACCCAAGGATGACAACGCATCTCTTCCATCGTCAAGAAACAGAAACTTTCCCACCAGCGTTGATTTAATCAGCAGTTTCCTACCTTTCCCTTCGAGATATCTCGGGCTGGAACTCTCCAAAGATTGGTTCATGCATGGTAAAGGAAAACAGATGGGCAAACCAGCCACAAAGGAGTCAAATTTTGGCAGATCACGAGTGATATTGCCCAGTCACGGAATTCCTTCGATGAGGCCGTCCTCTGCTATGTCTCCACGATCGCCAAGTTAGTAATGGAACGGCAAAATCAGATGAGATTGTATTGCTCTAAGGTCTCAAAGGAATTGGGAACAAATACGGCGGAGGTGTCTTGTGAAAATGCATGTGATTTGGCGGTTGCTCAGCCAAAAAAGAATGCCGTCTATGTAAAACGATAAAAAATTAAAAATTAATAAATTGGTATCACGTCAAGCTCCCCGTCAAAATCATTGGTTAAC
>JALLPF010000281.1:0-12473 GCA_036939455.1 Cyclotella distinguenda | reverse complement strand
TTTTTGAATTTAATGGAATCCAAAATCATCTTAGGACGCAGTTGGTCTCGCCCAGTCTCATATATGTTACGCTCAATTTAATCATGACTTATTTTTATTAAAGGAGATGCGGTTTTCCAAATGGCGACAATAGTTCGTCAGTTACGATCGTCATCTGCAAATAGAGAAGACTGCGGGCAATATCTCAATATTTGCATCCAACGATTGGTTGAGATTGGAATGAATTATTATTCAGCCGTAAAATAGCACGCATTTTTTTTTCATTCTGTATTATCATTTTCGAATTCAACCGGTTAATTATTCTCAATCCATCGTCCGCTATCGATGCTACGATTGCTAAACAACGTTGTTTTCTCCCCTACTTTTGTTCGTAGCACCATTTTTTCTGTTGTCAAGGTTTCTCCTACTGTTCTGGACTTCCGGTCCCATCAGAGCTGATTGATGCCAAAAATCAGGGTGACCTTGGCGTTCCGGCAGGCAATGCCAATGATCCTTTTCCAGAAGTACCCGATTTCATTGGACATCATAGTGACAAGTCTCCAGGTGTCCCCAAGGAAGTTGCTTCGGCCGGAGATACGGATATTGCAGTTGATTCGATGGTGTCTACAGCTGAGATTCATGTTGCTTCTTCTGAAAATCCCTGCTATGGGGAAGCGGGCATTGTTTCTTCGGAAAATCCCGGCAATGATTGGGTAGCGGGGTTGTTTCTTTGGGAAATCCTGGCAATGATAGGGAAATGGGTTAGTTTCTTCAGAAAATCCCGGCAATGATGGGAATGTGGGCGCTGTTTCTTTGTCTGCAAATGGGGCCTAATATATACCCATATGCTATATGCAGATGACCCTCTTTTCCCAATGGAGCTTCCCAATTGACGAAATATTTTTTTGAAAAATTTATTTATATACCCATGCCATATTGTACCTTTCAAAGTGGGAAATCTTACTGGACGTCTCAATTTCGTGATGGATCTCTCTAGCTAACCAGTCTTGGTGGTCATTTATTTAGCCTTCCCATCACGAGGCTCACCCTCGGCTCATGTCATTGTCAAGATGTGGGTGGACTCCACAGCTAATTTGGCGATGTTGACTTGGAAAGGCAATATCCCTTTCCCGGAGAAAGCGGACCAATACCACAATTTCCTTTCATATTATAAGACCTGGATGACCATCCTCTTGGCAACTACCGGAGAGGTAGAGTTCCCATTGTTATGGTCACACACTTTGTGCCCATTGGGGCTGGAGTTGCAGGAAATGGGCTTTAGCGCAGCTGGAAAAAAGGTGCTGAAGTGTAATTACCTTAGATTCAACGTCAACGTGCTGTTTCTACATCTTATTACCTATAAGTATAATTAGCTTCACCGACTATAACAGAAAAAATAACAATAACATCATGATGTACCTAAATCCCCCCAAACTGCTAACTTCAGTTGATATCAAAATCATCAGCTTCTTCATCAGAAGAACTACCTTCTGCATAGCCATACACAACATGGTCCTCATCCTCAGGCTCTCGAACTCAATCCAATAAATCTGTGATGCTAACAAGCCTGAATGTGGTGCACTTCTGGTATTGTTTGTTACCATTCACCCTCTGCAGTCCATTCATTGCCCAATTTCCCCAATGAGCATGATAATCACCTTTGACACACTGAAGCCTGGGGATCCCCTACAATCATCCAATTAAAGAAGAATCGCCCTGATCCCAACGGACTGCTTGGACGACCTGCCTGATCCGAGCTTGAACCCAGTCAAAAACAGCTGACAGACAGCTTAGAAGCAGGCTTAGATGCAGGCTTTGAGAGGCCCATCAACACAACTAATGATGTCATTGTGTACCTGGATCCAATCGCTTTTGTTCCACAATGAAATAGAGACCTTTCAAGAGTAATCCATGATTGTTCAAAGAAACTTGTCACAGATCTGCCCTAAGAATTGTACGTATACTCTTTTTTACTCCTAGTCTATCAAGCATACTTCCCTAAGTCATCAGCAATTTCATGTTGAACTCAGCAAAGCACAAAATGATATACGTCAATAGACTGCAAAACATTTAGTGATTCTTCAATGACTCCAATTTCACTGTCTCCATCAATAATTACTGGTCCACAATCTGAGACCAGGGGTACAGCACTTAAAGTTAACTAAATTAAATATTTCAAAAACATCAACTAATATTTTGGTTATTGCGATCCGAGTCGCGCAGCAGCGATGCTGAAAGGCGTCTGACACGATTGGGTTGAAGGCGCGCAAAGTATGCGCGGTAAGGTGACGTAATGACATCATAAATCATAATGTGATGTGTTTTCGACCATTTTTTTTCCCATTCTTGAGCTTTTTGAAGGTATCCAAAAGATTCCAACGCTAGCTGTATCGTTGTTGACCACCCATTCCAGAAAAAATATTAATTATATAAGTATAAGTAATTATACTTATGTTACAAGATTTTTCTTTTTCCACATGACACATCCATCAGTGATTGAGTCCACAATAATACTATCATTATAAGTTTCGACCCTCCATCACAAATAGCAATGGAACAGACCAAATCATTCAACAGCGGCGGGGGCAAGAATCGAATTCGTTTTGCCTCCTCGAAATCTCGTGCGGAACGCGCCAGTTCGGACATTTACCGCAGCTCCATCGGTCGTTATCGTTGGAGTAGTGCCGCGGCAGTCCGGGAAAAGAGGGCCCACGACAGAACTGGGGATAGGCCCGGAAAGAAGCAAACAGGATATACGAGAAGTGTGGACAACGGATCGGGAGCAGTGCGATTTTTTGAGAGAGAGAATGATGCGGAGGGACTCGGCGTTGGCCGTACCGCCGTTATCGTTCCTTCTCGTACGAAACAACTCGACAACGAAGAACAAACGCCTGATCCTATCGATACAAATGATGATAACATCGAAAATAAACAAAAGGATGACGAGGACGAAACAAAGCTGCTTACAGGAGGCACGAAGTTTCTTGCGGAAATTGAGATTTCAGCGCAACGAAATGGATCGCAAGAATTCCACAAGCTTGTGAGGGAATTGCGACCGCTGAGTAAATCTTTCGCGGAGTTGCTGCATCATAAGGAGAAGATAGTAAAGTTGATGTGTTCAAGTATGTTGACTGATGGAGCTGCTGATACACAGTCACACTCTGTTAATGTTGCGACAGTTGACATTCTGCACCTGATCGGCGTATTGGCTAGTGAACTTCGAGACGAACTCTATCCATCAATTACTAGAGCCATATTGCCTCGGATTGTTGATAATATGTTGAATTCGGACTCTACATCAAGACCTGGCGAGACTATAGATGTCGCCCATATTGAAGCAGCGTTTCGCTGTCTTTCTTATCTCTTGAAATACAATCACGAAAATTTTATAAACAACGATAATGGGAATTCAACAAAAGTTGACAGTCAAGAATACCACCGGGGGCAAAACTCCAAATGTGTTCTCGGCGATGCCGACATACTGCGTCAGTACTACGGGAAAACAATCTGTCATAAACGTGAAATTGTGCGGAAATTGGCGTGCGAATCATTTGCACCACTCTTACGTAAGTGTCCAGATAAAGGATTGAAGCGTCATTTAACGAAGACGATCAACGCCCTAGCAAAATCTTTGACTAATGTGGAACTTTCCGAGAAGTATTCATTTCTTAACGATGTCGAAGGAAGAAATGAGAACACTGATGGCTCAAATTGTAGAATGACCAATAACATGAAAAGAGCTCGATCTAATGCAATCGATGGAGTATCATCACTTCTATTTGAGGTGTCACGCGGCGCAGGGCGGATTCACTCCACCAAAGGTCTTTTGGTCATCAAAACTCTCATTAAATGTTTGATTGGATTTGGTGACACGAATTTGCAAGAATGCGACGTCGAAAAGGCTCTAAAGATAGAGGCGAGAAAGTTGGAAGTTGCCTACAAAGTTGCATCCCAGTGCCTCTATAAATTGCGGGGTCATATTGCTGCGCACACCACTCATAAAGATGACTCAATTGGAGCCTCCTTTGTGGATGCACTTGAGGAGATTCTCCAAGGCATAGATACAGCAATAGTAAAACTGAAAGAAAAAAGCCCGTCAACAATGGTCAACACTTTGATTCTGGGACATATGGTTGATTTGATGACCGATACCATTGAGTTTCAGGATGGGAGGCTCATTCGCGAATCATTCAGCCGCAATGTTGACAGTGAGAGACTGGTACACTCTCTTCGAGCTCTCCTCAGCAAAGATGTTTACTTAAAAGCCGATGCAGAACTTCAACATCGGATTATGAAATACATGTGCTGTGCGTGGAAGACGAATCCGGATCATCCATCTTTTTCATCACACCTCGGGAATTTTTTTCCTATAATCGTCTCCTCAGCTGATTCGGACAATCAATCATCATCGAATTTGCATCGATCGCCAGCTATTTTTCTTGCTCGAAATTTACTTCCCCACCTGCCTCAGGGGGTGGCGTCACAGAAAATTATCCCAGCTCTTTTGAGTGTCGCAGCATCTCATCATCATCGTTTGAATAAAGATGTGATGGACACCTCATTGGTTCTGTTACACACCATTTCAACTGTAACGTGGCAATCAAAAAAAATTCACGAGTGCGAAGTTGATATGGATGATGCAGCGGCAGACTCCTTATTTTCAGTCGAGGCGGCGCATCACGTACCCGTGATCCCCCTTGAGGTAAGAAGTTCTTTGGTGGACATCTGTCTGGGAGAAGACCTCGAAGACTACACATCATCGTCCTCTCGAATAGAACTAATTTCTCGAATCGGATATGCATCTAGATGCATTCCTTTTCTCATTTGCCTCGAATACAATTCCCGTGATGGTGACAGCGATGACGACAGTCATCCAATATTATTGAAGACATTTCAGTGGTACGCCTGTGTGATGAACCATCTGGATATCAATTCGAAGAATATCGTGCTACATGAAGTCAGCGATACTATTCATATCGTCCAATCACTCGTTCTTGAATCATTTTCCAAGTCTATTCTTGAATGCCACAAACGTGAAAATTCTTCAAGCATGCGCTCTCTGCTAAAGACACAAATGTCTACAGTGAAATCCATGGCGAACTCACTTCTAGTTACGCACCCGGCATCGTGTTGGGCCCTTAAGGCTGTTGCTTCGTTCTCTTCAAGTTTGCAGCACATTGAACCCGGAGCGAGATTGAATGATCGCTTGGACGAAACGTTTGAACTGCTGATCCCAAATTTAACTCAACCAAACCATTTTCTCAGACTATATACCCTTCAAATTCTTGAAAGTTATCCAAAGCTTCCGTTTGTAACTGATCATGCTTCTCTTGACTTGACTAACGACCTGGAGGAAGAACCAAGTTATAATCCGAGTGCTACTGATGAGGGAGGTATTCAGACTGAAGTCGGAACGGTGTTGTCAGGATCTTGTGATATAATTACACAATTGAGAACAGTGGAAGAGACTCCAATATTATTTGCCAATGAAAGGAGGTTCACAACCCAACTCAGCCGTGTTGAGGTATACACAACAGGCGGTAGGCTGCCTATTTTATACGCCGAAGTAGCAGTATGTCACATGCTTGGGTTGCTGCACGTAAAGTTTTCTCCTGTTTGGCCAGCTGCGATTCGAGTTGTTGTTGCCCTTACGTCGACTCAACAAGGTCCAACGTGGCCACATCTGCAGGCTGCCCTCCAAAGATCAATACAAAAACCACCGTTGGCAGTAACTTCCTCACCTGACTTCGGGTTAGTGGAATCTGATGAAAACATGTCGCATCATCATGTGCGATCCATCTGCAATCATCACAGCCTTTGTGTTGAGTGGGAAAGGTCTCAAAGAAGAATTCACGGCATCTTGGGATCTCAAGACAGAATGTCAAATGGGCAGGTTTCTCGTCACGTCCAAGCAGACAACGTAACTTTTTTTGAGAATTTGTGGAGTGTTATGGCAACTGCCCATAATTTGACGACAGCTAAATCCAAAGTTGTAGTGCCACTATTTTTTCAGTTCATGGTCAATCAATATTATGTCTTCTACCCTGATGACCCGGACTCACATGAGATCGACTTGTCTGGTATCATTTCCTCAAGGTAAGAATGATGAATTAGTTTCGTTTGAAAGAAATACGAGGCGATCGGCCGTTTTTTATTTACAACGTTATTACTTCGTGTAAACAGTACTATATTATGGTCTCGTCTAGACTTACGAAGAAATGTGCAGGCAAAACTCGAGTGTTTCCTTAAAATGTTTGATGCTATCAAAGGACCACAACAACTCTTCAAGCATAAACTTCTCCTCCCCATGTTCGTAGGATTTTTGTCCAGTTCTGATGCGAAAATATCAAACTTAGCCTTCAGCTGTGTCAAACGATTCAAACTACCATATTTATCACCTTACACTGAGCTCATTCAGCCAATGTTAAAAAAAGATGGCTTAAGAGATGCTCTTGCTAAGTTTGACCTTTCTGTTGATAGTGAATCTGTTGATGCAGAACACAGACTTTCACTAATTCCAATTGTGACGCGAGTTCTCTTTGGTCGCCTATCATCTCGTAGAACTGGCTCAAAATCGTCGAAAGACTCACCAGCGGCGAGAAGAGCAGCAATATTGTCTTTTTTCTCGCGAATGGGCAATGATCACGGAGAACTTCGTTACTTTGTTTATATGATGGTTAGGGTTTTCATCCCGACGAGAAACGCTGCCAATGCAAACTGGTTTCTAGATATTCAATCCGATTCGTTGACGGAGTCTGTTCTAACTCTATCGTCAATGACTGCTGAAGAGATCAAAGACGTTTCTCCTCAGCGACAGTTGGGTTTTCTAAACTTGCTCTCCGATGTCATTAGTCAAATCGGGTTTGGCGTGAAGGTATACATCGGAAGCTTAATGAATATTCTTCTTAAACTTAGTGAAGAGGCAGAGAATGCACTTGTTGCTAACATTCGCAAATACTCGCCGACAAGCCAACAAGAAACTTGGGAAGATCACGATTGCGAACAAGACAGTACTTCCCAAACAGGGAGAATCAGGAATATGACTTTCCTTCGGTTGTCAGAGCTACTCACTAAATTTGCATCTGTGGTAGACTTCTCTCAATACGGTTGTCGTCTATGGAATGCTGTATCTTCGTCCTTGACCGCCCTTCCAAATACTGTAATCAACGCTGAGAGCCCGCCAAGTCTGCTGAAGCTCATTGAGAGTATTTCAGCCCACCCGTCCTTGATATCTTTGATTCAAAATTGCAAAGCAGTTATACCTGCAATTTTTCAATGTATTGCTGGAACTACACGGTTGAAAGTTATGAATTTAGTTTTGCGAGTCATTGATAATCTTCTCACTGATGGAGGAGCCATTACCGAGGTTTCAAGAGCGACTTGTAGCCCACTTTCACGCAACATTGGTCAGACCTTGATTCTCGAACATGTTCATCTGCTCATCACTCAGTTCAATGAGAGGTTGGTATCTAAAATTGCAAAGTGCGACGACGACGATTATTCGAAACGCAGTCACAAAATTGAATCAGCGGAATATTTGCAATTAGATATTATGTGTCGTGTCAGTGAACTACTACTGAAGACGGATAACAAGATCCCCGACAAACACATGAAAGCAATTGAGAGTCTTTGTGGGATGCTGGTTCCGTCACTAAAATTTGACTCCTGCCCTAATCAACTTTATCTGATGCGCACATTTCATAATCTGATCTCGAAAGTGTCTTCTGACTCTGCAAGATCGCACTACCATGCACTGTCTAAGGTATATCTATGGAACAGTTTGCCTCTGGCATTGTTTTTCTTTTTCAACTAAGTCAATTCCCCCTTTTTATGTAAAGTTACTTGGTCCAAACAAGTCGACTGCAGGAATAACATCACGCGAGTCACGCGAAATAATCACGTCTGCTCTTGAAATCATTGGCAACAGCTGGCCGATTTCGAAGCGCATCACAAAAATGGCCTGCGAGCTGAATGCAGCAAGCACGTCTCACATAGATGAACACGACTTTGAGCGGATGCTGCCCGTTTTGAACTCATTGGGGGATTCAAGCAATACCAGCGGTAGTTGGCTTGGACTCACAAGTGAAAATGATGTTCATTATGAGGGTCCGCGGGCACTGTGGCCACTATTTTATAATTGCATCCATTTGCTGTACGATCCCGACGCCGTTGTTAGCCGAGCATCAAACAAGGCCTTGAAGTGTCTCATTACAACTTGTTCTGACCAGATTAAGTCACCCGGAACGACTCAGAATGTCGTCTGGATGCAATTTTTGGAGAAAACTTTGGTGCCCTGCCTTAAAACTGGTATAACGACGAAGATCGATGATACCAGAAGACATTTCATCATGCTGATATCCGATGTTGCGAGGAAGTTCAGTTGTTACGACTCTCCGCACTTGTACGGTGACCTGGGTGCCCTCATAAGAGATGACGACCAAGACCTTGATTTTTTTCTGAATATTACACACGTGCAAATTCATCGGAGAGTTAGAGCGCTACAAAGACTTAGGAAAATGATTTCCACCTCAGATTTCGCCAAAGCCCCTCTCTTTTCTGGACAGACGTTTGGAAATGTCTTACTCCCATTGGCAATTCATCCTGTATATGAACATACATCGAAGTCTGAGGAAACATATGTTGTTGAGGCAATAGCTACTGTGGGAGCGATATCCAATCATTTATCATGGGGAAAATATAATGCTACAATTCAGTCTATTTTGAATTCATTCGGACGTCATCCTGAGAAGGAAAAGTACTTCATTGCTCTATTGTGCAGCATGTTAGACTCATTTCATTTCTCTATCGAATGCAAGACTGTTGAGTCCTCGGAGACGAATTCTTCAAACATAAACGGGAATGGAGTGAGACATGTGTGCATGTTCCTCACCCCAGTTCTGCCATATTCTAGTACTCAATCTTTTTTATATTTCAGGTGTGGCGTTCATTGAAGAATCGAATTATTCCGAAGGTGAGATGCAGATTATATGTACCATATCCTCTCCCCAGCTCTTCCTCAAGGCAAATATTTTTTCGCCCATTTCAATCAGGTTGAATCGCTTCTTGTTAGGAAGAAGATTGACAATAGCGGAACCACTAAGACGAAATGTCTCCGCTCTTCAGTTGTTCTAGCATTGATCAAACTATTCCAAAAGTTTCCGATCAAAATGTTCGAATCAAAGTTGCCCCAACTCATCGCTGTTGTTTCTAGTGCTTTGAAGAGTAAGGACTCTAATGAAAGGGATGTCGCAAGGGAAACCATGGCCAAAATTGCAACATCGATTGATCTCAAGCACCTTCCTATAATTTTAAGTGAAATATCATCGACACTTTGCGAAGGATATAAACTTCACGTGAGATCAGCCACAATACATTCAATTCTTGTTGCAATCTCTAGCAAGTATCAGCAAAGAGACTCTGAACCAACGAATGAAGCTCTTTCTGTCTCATTTGATCGATGCGTCCCTGCCATCATGGATCTCTTGAACCAAGACATTTTTGAAATAGCTAGCGAAATAAAGGAAGCAAAATTTGTCCAAAAACGAATCATCAAAGAAGCAACAGGATCAAAAAGTCAGGATTCATTGGAGATTATATCACGACTCGTTTTATTTAAACCATCGATTGCAACTAGTTTGGAAAACCGAAATCTATCACAAACACATGCACTTGTCACTCCCTTTTTTGAGCATCTTGCTGATTCGGAGGTTTCTCCATCAACGATACGGAAGGTTAAAGAGTGTTTAAATAGAGTTGCAGTGGGCCTTTCGAACAACCCCAGTGTCACATATCAGGAGGTCCTCCCATTTGTTTACGCAACTATTTCGCCATTTGTTTTTGACCGGGCGAGGACTCTCTACAGTGATAATTCAGACAATAGCGAAGACGAAATGGAGTCAGCAAAAATTGAAGTGAGCAAGTCGAATTTCGCATCAAAGGATGACGGTGATCGGAATAAAAGAACGAACGGGACTGTTTCCGCTGTTTCAACATGGGTGCCATCAAGTCTTGGAGCAGCCGTAAACCGACGATCAGCTTTTGGCACGAAACGTCATCAAAATCGATCTTTTTGTGAAGTTTCTGATGGACCTGCAGCTCCAAAGCTTACTGGAAGTGCACGTCACTCTCCACTGAAGCATCCGACGGCGAAGATTTTGAACAGTCCAGCAATTACATGCGCTGTCATTTTCGGCTTGGGTCTGTTGAACTCTAGTCTCAAGCGATCTAAATTCGATGTGTCCGATAAAATTCTTTGCTCAATGGCCGACCCTTACATCCCCCTCCTTTTGAGATGTGTCCAAGTTTCCCATGATCCCAATGTTGTCACATTGTCCTTTCGCTGCTTAGGATCTTTGCTACGATTGGACCTACCTTCTGTCTCCACCATTTCAAAAGAGCTAGCTCCAATTATCTTGAATCATCTAACCTCCTCAGGGTCGGCATCCAACACTCAAAGCGATACCGTCCAATGTTGTTTTAAGGCTCTCACAATTCTACTAACTCACAAAACAATGTTACCAATAGAAAATCGATATCTTACCGCGCCAAATGGTGAATCAACTCAAAGTGGATCATCCGCCGATCTTCATAATCTTCCACTCACACCTGACCAGATACAGGCTTTATTGTCTCTGTTGCAATCGTCTGTTCTGGAATCCGGTCATCACAACGCGACGTTCAGTTTGGTTAAAGCCATTTGTTCTAAAAGGTATATCTCATCTGAGGTTTATGACTTGATGGACATCATGCTGAAGCTTTCTGTACAGAGCGAGTCATCTTCTGTTCGTCTGGTGAGGTTTTCAGTGTATTTTCAGTCAAGGCATGATATTGGATCTGCCTGACATTTTGCTTATTGCATTCTTGTCTCTCGTCTGTGCAGCAAAGCTCACAAATATTCCTCCAGTACCTTCTGGACTATCCGATGGGCACGCCAAGGTTAAAAAATCATCTCAACCAAGTAGTACTAAATATCAAGTATGAGCACGAGGACGGGAGACTTTCGGCGATTGATCTTCTTTCCTCTGTCATCCAGAAAGTCCCATCTCGAGTCCTTCAGATCAATGCACAATTATTTTTCTTGCCATTGGTTCTCCAATTAATCAATGACGATTCAAAGAATTGCAAGGAGGTGGTGACAAGCGCAATATCTTTGCTGCTGAAACGGTTGCCAGTTGATTCCATTCAAGGGTTATTTGACTATGTTCACCGATGGTCTCAATCCTCCGGGACGGATTCTATACTAATGAGACAGGCATCGGCTCAACTCCTTGGTATTTTCATAGAGTTTAGGCCTGACTTTGTTAAACGAGGAAGTAACACCTCAGATGTGATTGCGCACATTTCAAAAACAATGAAGTATTCCACCCCCTTCCGCGATGACAGTGGATGGGAGCTTTTGTATTACAATCTTTTGTGCATTGAAAAACTGAGCAACCATATGAAGGTATCAGTTTTCACTGACTGTGAAATCTCAGCTTCACTCATCAACTTTTTGGCGTACCCTCACCCCTGGATCATGCAAACATCTACAAGAATAGTTCACAATCATATGAAGACTATTGAACCGGAGTTTTTGGTCAGTCAAGGGTCTGACTCTTCTCTTGTTCAAATTCAAGGTTCTCTTTTCGATGTCGCTTGCAATCTTTGCCGGCAGTTGAATGCGGAGGATTCACATTTTGTCGAAGCATTGGCCGCCTTGTCAATCAAGACATTGGTTTGGGTGTTCCAAGCAATGAAATATCACCCTAGTATCTGTTACGTGAAGGAAAATGTCACCGAAAAAAATGAAGGTGATTTCAGGTGCAAAGTAGAACAGAAAGATCCATGCAGGTGGATCATGTCCCGTCTTTCCAATATTGCAAAACCGCAAGGTGCCAAGCGTCGGGAGTCAATTTTCAAGTGTTTTGCGGCATTATGTGCATCATGCAAGCCAGAGCATTTGACGCCGTACTTAAGGTTAATGATCGATCCCATTGACAGGGCTATTCGAGAGGAGATGAATAAAGTCAACCCAGACGAGCTGGAGGCGAATAATACTTCGATTGTTCCGAAGGGTGTTCTGAATCTACTAGAGGATGCGTGTGGAACAGAGAACTTCTTGCGGGCCTACACCGAAGTCAACAGCGAGGCGCGCCAGAAGAGAGATCAGAGAAAACAGGATATGGCTGCAGAGGCAGTGTATGATCCGGAATCTGCCGCAAAACGAAGGATAAAGAAGCATATTCAGGAGAAGGAGCGAAAAAAGAGGAGGATTAACGTTGTTCGATCGATGCGTGGTGCAGTTAAGAAACCGAGATACATATAACGGCAGCGATCAATAAAATCATGAGGCCGAGGGAAATCTAGTGTTCTCGTAAATTAACTACACTGGAGCAGTCCCAAAACTCTGACTGGCCTTTTGTAACCTAAGGGATTGTCCATAGGCAGAAAAAAAAGGTCTGTATTCCGATGATTTTTGAGAAGTACTTATGAGATAAATAGGTAGGGGTGGTTTA
>JALLPF010000280.1:0-12514 GCA_036939455.1 Cyclotella distinguenda | reverse complement strand
TACGATAGTAAAATTGAGAAACGACAGAAAACCTCCTTATCCCCTGGCCGCCTTATGTCCTGACCGAGACGGTAGTGCATTCTATCGTAAGTACTTATATAAGGAAAGTACTTATACTCCTTATGTATCTGAGGTGTGTACGTAGCTTCGGCTGCGGAGCAAAGATTTATTATAGGCAAAGATCAAAGATATAAGTACATAGAGAGTTCGTTAGCACCGAACTTCAAATAATAATAATCTTCAACCGTCCCACTCTCAGCTACGATTCTCTTCATCATGGCGAATCTATCAATTATTGCAGTGTCTGCTATCATGTTGGGATATGCGTCTGCTTGGTCAATGACCATGAAAGCTCGTGAGTTTCCGTTTGCCCCGTATTGATGTGACTCGACCACTGTCGTCTTACTTCATCATTCAATCATTTTCGTAGAGACCACCCACCCTCGCCGTGAAATCCTCCAAAAGACCGCCGGATTCGCGACCGCCGTCGCAATTCCCGCCATTGCAAATGCATACGCTGTGCCTGATCTCAACTACCCGTTCGAGGCTCTCGAACCATACATCGATGCACCCACCATGAAGATCCATCACGACAAACATCACGCGACCTATGTTGCAAACATTAACAAGGCCACGGAAGGAAAGCCCGAGGTTGACATCCTTGAGCTTCAGTTAAATGCGCTTGAGGCAGGACCTGCTGTTCGTAACAATGGAGGGGGACACTACAATCACGCAGTGAGTTCGCTCAGTCAATTATGTTTGCCCTATCGAATATGATTATTTTTACACACGAAAAATCCTCTTTGCTACAGTTTTTCTGGGATGAGATGGCACCACCGGATCAGGCCAAGAACACCAAACCCAGCGCTGCGCTCGAGGCCATGATCAACAAATCATTCGGCTCAGTGGATGAAATGAAGGCGGCCTTTGAAGCCCGTGCAGCTCCCGGTGCTCTATTCGGCTCAGGGTGGGTTTGGGTATGCGTGAATCAAAAGGGAGACGAGTTGAAGCTCGTTGGTACACCCAACCAGGACAATCCTTTGATGAAGGGAGCTCTTGATGAGGTGATGTTCCCCATTCTTGGGCTTGATGTTTGGGAGCATGCGTACTATCTCAAGTATCAAAACCGTAGACCAGAATATGTTTCAAACTGGTGGAACGTTGTTAACTGGGACAAGGTCTCTGAGAACTTTGCTTATGTTGTTGAGAAAAAATCTGGGGTTCCTGTTCGAGGATGATTAAATATTCTATAACTTGGTTCTCTTCGACGATCCTCAAATCTGGCCGTATTGGTGTTTACGACGAGACATCATAACTTCTTAACCTTGTGATTACCAAACAATCATGAGTGTAACGTTGATTCGTTAATTCATTCTGATGATTTTCTCTTGGTGAGAGTTCACTACTTGGACAAGCTGGGTCCGTTTATATACAGAGGATGGACGGAAAGTCGAACAGTGTTCCTTCGCTCTCGTAGTGTACTTCTATCGGCATTTACCTATCGTCCCCTCTATCATGGTTATATTTTGTTTTTGGTACGTACGCCTCTCGTACCTCGTACCCTACGCCAAAGGCGCAATGCTAAAAATAATGATGTCGGCTACGACGATTTGGCTGATGTCGAAGTAGGTATCTCCAGCGATTGGGCGCCCCAAACGCAGCAATGATGAATGAACAAACCGATGCAGTTCCTAGCGCCGGCGACGTCGCATCGAAACTAACGGATGAAAATCTTTGCCGTAATGATGACTCTATAGAATTTATTAAAGCCGGCGGAACCGCAATGGTGCACCATCCTTCAGAAACATGTCCGGCGGAGACGTGCTCGGTCGAGGCCGCTTCGAAAATTTTCAATTGCAACGATTGCACGGTGAAAAGTCTGTTTGATATCCTTGACAACAATTCAATCACAATCCGGGGTTTGAGCGGCCCCGTAATCGATGAGGTGCAAAGAAAGGACCTGCATGACTGGACTGAAAAGTTGTTGGTGATCGCACATTCATCCACAAGTGTCAAACCAAGCTCTAGACTTGCGGCGCTTTTGGAAGGGGGCACATCTCAAAATGATTTGAATGCCGTATTGATTCCCATCCTGCGTTATTCAGTCATTTCGGTCGCGACTGACTGCGTCGCTGACATTTATCACAAGGATCTATCAGATCTCTATTCTATTTCGGCGAATATGGAATACCGTGTTCATCAAATGGCCCATCCTTTGCCAGGAGCAGTATTATATTTGCATTATTTTGCGCTAGAGTGCATCATCGAGAGTGATATTGCCAGCAGACAGGAAAGTATTCCTAATGGTATCGTGTTCAACGCTCAATTTCATAGATCCTTGTTTACTCTGTGTCATTTTTGCCTCTCCAAGGCAAGAGATCACTGGAAGCATTCATTTATAATCCAAGCCACCGGTAGCTGTCCCGTTGTTTACTACAAGCTCGTCGAATCATTTATACAAGCACTTCACTCATCCTACGCATCAACTTTGAACAAAAACTTGACCCTTCCTTCCTATCTCACGCAAGTCCTTCGTCAGATCCAGGAATTGCTACTTGACTCTCTTTGGTTGATTCAAACTGACCACGACAACGACAACATTGACTTCGGATCCATTTTCATTCAGATGATAAACAAACTGAGAGAACGACCGTCAACATGGCCGTTGACTTTTCTCCTGCACATGTGCAAAGTCAGATCCGGCGTACCCACACCGACATACAGTTCAGATACCAGATGCGAGGAGTACAATTCTGTCCAGTATATGATGCATAAACTCCTCAATGTCATTGATCGTCGAGTGCGAACAATGTGTAACTTGTTACTCCTTCCAAACTCTTCTGCGGTCGTGGATAAAGCAATGATGGTCTTTATCATGATGATATGTTACCGTATCGACATTTTCTTCGGACGCCATCCGGATCAAATTATGCTCTGCACTTTGTATGCAGTGTGTGCAAAAATGAAGTTTGTTCCGGGATTGAAATTTGCTGATATCAAAAATGCGTACGAAGAAATGAACGTGCTGAGTCTGAGCCGGAATGTTGTGCACGACATTTTGTTCCGTATTAAAAATTGCTCAGATGATAACGAAACCGGAGACATTCTCATGTTTTATAATGTGAGTGCATCTTTATTCGATCCGAATCGTCCCTGCTTTGTTGTAATACTCATTCTTGTCCCAAAATGATTATCTTTTTAATCTTGTAGAACATCTTTGTCCCCAGCATGAAAGGTTTATGGGGGTTATTAATCTCAAACGACTTTCCGGATGTGACATCCGAGTTACCGACTGAATTATGTGGGGTATTACACCCTTGATCTTAATTATATTTTCGTCAGTTGAGGGCAGACCGCAGCAGGATACTCATACCGTAATCTGATATGCTGATAGTGATCACTCTCCAAAACATTTTATAAAATCATAACATTGCTATTGGAAGACTATCTCGCCGCGTAGCAATGCTAAACAATGATCAGCGAGTAGATGTCCTTCAGTTTTGAAGAATCCAGTTATAAGTCCTATTAATCAATTTATACGCAACTAATTATATGCACTGGTAAAAGAGATTAGTTTGTGGTAGCGTTTACAACATTCTCCGAGCTGAATGGGTTACCACCTACTCGGGTCCGTATGATCTTCACGTTTCCTTCTTTTTGTCAACATATAGACAATTAAAACGATACCTCAGTTGAATGAATGTGGAATCAAGTTGCCAGTCAAGCCAAATATCGGTTATTCGTACAAGATTATCTGGTGACATTCTGTACTTCGGGTGGTTCGTTGAAAGCTAAACTTTACCTTTCATCCAAAAGGCCAGTACCAGGACCGAGATCTTGAAGGATTAGTATTGGCGGTTGAATTCGGAACGACGTTCGTATCAATATTGGTCTGATCATAATCAGCCGGTTTCTTTTCTTTCTCTTGATCTGCAAGTTTCAGTACTTCTGAAACATCGAAACCCTTGGTATCATGAATTGGAATAACTGATGTAGGCTCCACGTACTCGGCACCGGCACCCAATCCTAGAATTGATTTTCTATTAGTCTTGGCATACACTTCAAGCGCCCCCAAACGCTTGTCCAAAGAAATCAATTTGGCCTGAAGTAACGAGGCGTCATCACGAATCTTTTGTAATCTCTCTTCTTCTTTTTTCCTTTCCTTCTCGCTACTTCTATGATATTCATACACCAATATTGAACCAGATACGAAGAAGATGATTGATTCACTTAAAATATCAGCACCACGAGTAAGTGCTTCTGTTTCTTCGAGACTGTTTATGGATCTGACTTTGTAACCGGATGACCAAATCGTCATTCTTGTTGTGAGAGCATGTGCACTCTGTCCAACGTAAACAAGTGTATTTCGAGTTGATTCATATTTCACCATTTGGTGTTTAATTTGTTTGGCAAAAGGCTTGGACAGCGTCTTGATCAAGAGCCCTCCAAGTTTGGCGAGTCTTTAATTTCAAAAGCAACAAAATAATTGACAAAAATCGGTGAAATATTCGGGATTGTTCATGGGCGTGAATCATTCATTCCCGGTGACTCACGGCAAAGCAGCTGGGGCCATACTACGGATTTACTTGAGATTGGGATCAGCGTGACCGTCGCTTCGTTTATTCTGGTTGGGTGAAGATGGTGGGAAATGTCGAAGATATTTCAGCAAATTGACCTCCTTCGTCGTACATATTCCGCTGTAAAATAAACCACCATCCCGGTACGAGCCTTGAGACGATTCTACTGTAGGTAAGTAAACAAGGTACTTATACCTATTATCAAATAATTGTTGGTTGTCACTGTATTTTACCACCGTATTCCTTATATCGACCCGATGTTCAACAAAGTTCAAAGAAGTATGAAGTCAGTAGGTAATCTCTAGCAGCAGTTCCATAGACCATAGTGGACTAAATAATAATTAATAGTCCTAAAGATCATGAGTCTCCGTGCTTTAGCTTCTCTGGTTCTGATGGGGACGAAAACACGATCAGCGCTGCCTCAGCACTTGAAAATGAAGACCACATTAATTGAGATGTAGCCAGTCATGATTTGTATAAGTATGTCATTAAATTATTGGTCAAATCGTTGACCGTTTGTTGGACATTCATTCCTTAATATAGAAGGATACTTGGTGCAATCGACCAAAGCTAATGCTAGCTCAGAACTGATATCTCCAAAACATGTGAGAGGCCATGTTACTGACGTAATAATAAAATCCAATGTCTTCACACCATGGTGTTACTCAAAATTTCGTACGATACACCAGTTTACGGAAACTCAAGAGGATTGACATCAAATGATTCTGCTGCTATACATCAGTGATCAACATGAGGAACATCGCCGGTAGTAACGCCAAAAGCAATGACCGCACCGCTGTCTGAAACAGTTACTATCCGCAATGGACATCTGCCATGATCAGGTACATCGCTCTCTGCCGAGTGCTCATAATTTTCTTGACACAGAGACAACAGTGAAACAAGAGTGTCAAAGGTCGGTCCCTGGTCACCATGCGAGTGATAAGGCAATATAGCGACTCCGAAATCCGGTAGTCCAGGGTTCGTTCGTTTGAATTGGGCGTTCGGTTTGTATGCATAGTATGCAAGTTGAACGGTTGAATTGTTGACCCCCCGGTCGTCCGAATACCTACCATTGCCACACGAAACAATGCATGGCGGAGAGGCTCTCATCAGATCGTCACCCAGTTTGATTTTCCGCCGGTTCAACCGTTGCTGCCGAATGTCACAGCTGAATGAAGGTTCGTGAACGCCTGTTTCTGAGACGACCTTGACTTGGTTGTCATCGCTCGGTAAACTCCACTGTTTATTACACTCTTCGTCAATACCCAGGTTCTTTGATTCAAAATCTTCATGCACGTTTCCTGGTGCTGAGATTTCTTTGGATTCCACGCTCCATTTCTCTCGTCGCCGCGATCCTTTATCGTTCATGGTGAAGAGGAGTTTCATTCTGTTTTTGGTGTACCTCATCAAAATATAGCCTTGATCTCTGAGATGAGAATAAGCTAAATATGCTGTGAGAGGAATGTTGCATTCTCGTAGCATATCATTGAATAGGACCTGGACAGACATGGTTGCATGCATTCTTGGTTCAATCGAAATAAAAGTTGTCGAATTTGTGGGCGACTCTATCCTCAACAGCCCCCTCATACATAAAAACAAAGCTTCCTCTGGATGCAGCCTCTCCTCCGTGATTTTCGTCGGTGTTGGTGAGTCATGTTCCGCACCAAGCATGTCATCAGATTTTTCCTCAACGTCCACATCAGAAATCTTGACGCAAATTCTCCTCTTCACTCCCGATAATTCCGTTGCACGTCCAAGAGATCGAGAAAATCCACACTGGAAGAATTTTCCTCTGGAATTTACGATACGGAAATATCCCTCCTGACTGCATTCGAAGACTTGGCCGTCGTCGTCATCTTGCATCGGCTTTTCGCTACGTTGAGCCTGATGGAGCGATGGTGGAACGTATACTCCCCACGGCAGTGTGAGATCCACGTCAGCGAGTTTTTCGGTTTCAACGTGTTCGTCTGCTTCGCACCGGGGCGTAGAGTGAGAGGAATTACCAAATAATTTATGTACCATGACGCTGTGAAGTGCGAGTTCGTCATGTCCCGAGCGGACGTGGGACGCAGTGGAACTTCCCAGCGCCCGGTTTTTTGCAGGCAGTGCCTGTTGACTATACTGATTCCTAATTAGCGACAAAATAATGATTATCCCGATTTTTCAAGTCAGTTCATTATTACGAACGGTATCATGATGCCGTAAACAATACTTATAAGTATATATTATTATGTTGTATAAGTATCGTACGTAACAACCATGGTATCACCATCCTACGCCCGTCATGTCCAAATACACTGTGTGTTCCTCAGTTTGCTCATCATATCAGCGACGTCCGCCTTCGCCTCAACACATAATCCATCGTCGTTGATGGGATCTGATCTGCCCAACGCCGTGGGCACATACTACGAACAGTCAAAACGAAGATCCATCCAACCACCAGCAATAGTGTACACAATCGCAGGCTCCGATTCTGGCGGTGGTGCAGGAATCCAAGCTGACCTCAAAGCTATCCATACTCTATCTGGGGGTACATGTCATGGATGTTCTGCCATCACCTGTCTCACTGCTCAGAATTCGTGTGGAGTAAACAGTGTGCATGCTCCTCCGATTGAGTTTTTAAGGGAACAGCTCGCGACATTGGAGAGTGATCTTTACCCGGACGCCGTCAAAATTGGTATGCTAGGTACAAAACACCTCGCAGAAGAAGTTGGTAGATGGCTCTCTGAAATTACAAAACCGAGAACAGGCTGGGGAGATCCTCCTTTTGTAGTTGTTGATCCCGTAATGATTTCAACGTCGGGATACAAACTCATTGATGATGATGCCAAAAAAGAAATCATTGGAAAGGTCTTTCCATATGCAGATTTGGTCACCCCGAATAAATTCGAGGCGGAGGAGCTGTTAGGAAGGGAACTGTCGACCCTTGAGGATGTGGAAGAGGGGGCTCGTGAAATTCTAGCCATGGGACCAAAAGCTGTTTTGATTAAAGGTGGCCATCCCTTGATGGAAGGCGATGATGTTTCAATTGGTTATGCTCAAGACTACTTGCTGACTACCTTGGAGAAGTCTCTTGAAGGAAAGCCTGTGGAGGATCTACCAAGATTGTGTGATGGCTCCAGGGGCGTCTGGCTACGGAGCAACAGGTATGCTTGTTTTTCTTGATTTGTTCGGCTCACTACAATACTTACATGTTTTTCATTGATCCAAGTCTGTCTCACCTCTCTTGGTTCTAGATACAGCACAATTCATACCCATGGAACTGGATGTACTCTCTCTTCTGCCATTGCAACAGCATGGGCCATTGGTAAAAGAGAAAGAATTCGCTTTCATGTTGGACAGGGCAATGATGAAAAGATTGGATCGTTGACTTCAATGCATCTTGTGGACGCGTGCTGCGTCGCGAAAGCCTATGTTAATGCTGGTGTTGCAAGGGGTATACAGGTACCTGACGAATCTCACTTCACTGTTCTCAATTGTAAAATGTAGCTTACAGCATACTATCATAACTCTTGTTTTCTGGAAGATCGGTAAAGGACCCGGTCCGGTGGTGCATACAGGATTTCCGAATTCGTTTCTAAATTTCCCAACAGTTGCATTGTCGCCCGGTACTTTTGAGTCTCCTTCGTTTCGTCGTATGCGATCGAGTCAATCCGTGTCGTCGGCTAAGCTCGATCATGATGAGGCAGTCTTGGGGAAAACATTACCGATTGTCGACACCGTCGAATCCTTGGACAAGGTCACAGCTACTGGGGAAGTTGTTGACATTCAACTGCGATTCAAAGATACTTCGGATTATACCACAATAGTCGATCGAATACAGAAGGCGCAAATGTTGTGTCGTTCAAGGGGTGTTCGTCTTTGGATAAATGATCATTGGAAAGCTGCCATCGATGCGGGCGGGTGCTTTGGAATTCATCTTGGTCAAGAGGATCTAGCATCCTGTGTTGATATGGGCGGATTAGATCAGATCCGGTCAGCATCGTTAGCTTTGGGTGTATCGACTCATTCGTTCTCTGAACTAGCAGCTGCGTTGGGAGTACACCCGAGTTACATCAGTTTAGGCCCCGTATTTCGAACTTCGAGCAAAGATTTGAAGTTTGATCCCCAGGGGCTGGGTAAGTGTGTTTCAAATTTGACTCAAGTACACCTCAAGCACTCGTGGCATAATTTCATTCTCACGGGTTATCGTCGTATGTTAACAGATACGGTGAGGCGATGGAGATCGTTAATACCTCCTGAAATTCCTCTTGTGGCAATTGGGGGAATAGGGAGTCCAGAAATCGCAAGGGTTGTGCGAGAAGCTGGAGCTGATTGTGTTGCGGTTATAGGTGCTGTGATGCGGGCAGACGATGTCAAGTTGTCAGTTAAGGAGATGAATGAGGCAATGACATGAAATAAAATAAAGATGTTGGTGTTTGTCTTCACGAAAAATTATCGTCGAATGTTAACAGATACGGTGAGGCGATGGAGTTCGAGTAGGGAGTCCAGAAATCGCGAGCTGATTGCGTTGCGTTATTGGTGCTGTGATGCGGGTAGACGATGTCAAGTTGTCAGTTAAGGAAATGAATGAAGCAATGACTGTTTGTCTTAACGAAAATTATAGCCTGGATTGATATAAATGAAATGCTGAGAGCATTATTCACGTGGAGATTGACGCTCTTCGGCCGTTTCTCTTCGCCTCTACATTTACTAGTACCTTCCTGATTGCGATTGTGACAGCGCCAAAGTTTGGTATCTTTTGAGCAAATCTGGACCGTCTTGGAGATTGTCAAGGACATTCACGAGAGATTCAAATCCTCCAATGCTTTTATCAAACCAAGAGGATGACCAAACAGAGAGGTTCCAACAACCAAAATGTCTGCCCCCCTCTCTGTTACCTCCTTTGACGTAATGCCATTAATCCCACCATCTACTGAAATGATCACATCCATTGCAAATGATCCCAACATAGCATCCCTCCACTCACGCAATTGGGAGATCTTTTCAAGTGCAAGTGGGTTGAAAGACTGCCCACCGAATCCAGGTTCGACCGCTAGAATATCCACCATGTCAAGCAATCCGGTTTCGAGCAGTGGGAATATCGATCTCAGATCAGTCTGTGGATTGATGCTGACACCACATTTCATGCCTGATCCAGTTACATATCTTGCGAATTCTACTGCAGATTGCAATGGATTTTGACCCTCCATAGCCTCCCATTGAAAAATGACACGACTTGCGCCAGCCGCCGCCATGGCTTCGACATATCGCAACGGTCGACTTACACACAGGTGCACGTCCAAGACGATGTGCGGATGGTCAAATCTCCGACGGATCGCCTGTACCATTTGTGGACCGAACGTGAGAGCATAAGGTGAATCGAGAAATACACCGTCAAATACATCAAGGTGTATGTGGGTTAGCCCTATATTGATGCATTGTTGGATTTCACCTTTGATATCTGTCCTATTATGTATATTGGAGTTATGAATAAGTTAATACTTATGAGATGAGATGCACGCAAGGAATATAATCTTGTGGACTCACCAATCTGCTGCAAGGATGGAAGGGGACACAATGATCGACTTGGGTTTGTTCTTAAAAGTTTGATCTGTGACAAAAGCAGATCCAATGAATGACGTAAGTTTCGACGCAGGAACTGCAACCTGGTATGGTGCAAACTCACGCTCTGTCGCAAAAGCATCACCCCCGCCTCTCACCTCCGCCAACGCATGAAACAGACCCGTAACACTCGGTCTCATTTTCAAGTATACATCTCGGTACAAACGATCATACACCCTTCTCGTCTCTTCCCTCGGCTCAATTCTCCCCTTGACACGAACCATATTTTTCACCGCTTCTTCCACAGAGCAATATATTCCCGATCCAACACTTGCCAAAATCGCACAACCCAGTAAAGGTCCGTCCGGGTTTTCGTTAAGCAAGAGGGTGCGACCGCAAATATCCGCGTGAAGCTGGAGCCAGAGAGGGCTTCGTGTCACTCCTGAAAATCGAGGGGTTCCAGAATTGGTAAAAATTACCACCATTTCTATTATAGGAATGAGATCTCACCTCCTGCAATGACTACCGCCTTTGACTTGTGAGTTACAGACCCACCGTCACAGGAGGCCTGTGGATCCGCAGCTGTTTCCAATGCATCGATGCACGATCTAGTACCGAAACACACGGCTTCTAGAATGGCTCGAAAAATATGTGCTCTCGTGTGTGATAATGTCAGTCCGACAAAGGCCCCTCGTGCCAGGGGATCCGTGTTTGGAGTTCGCGATCCTTGCCTTGGATCAAGGCAGTATTGAGGGTCGGAATGTCGAAAATGATACTGGGTACGACAGACTGGTTACACCACTCACCAAGTCTCCAATGCCACAAGACCATCACTACCAGGAGGAATATTACTAGCTTCGTCGTCCAACACTCGGTACGATATCATCGTCCCATCCTCATCCCTGCCGCCCAACAACAACACATCTCGAAACCAACGTACCAAACTTCCCGTCGAACTCTGTCCCCCCTCGGCAAAATTCAAGTGGGGCAGGGGTGCGCCACGATAGGCACCCCACATTCCCGATCTCGACGTGGCGTGGGGGGTGATGAGACAGTGAAGATGGGATGAGCCCGTGATGAGGCAGAGTTGGTGTGGGTGTATGGTGCCCAATCCTATCATTCCGACGAAGGCGTCAGGTCCTCCCTGGGAAGGAAGAGCAATTTATGGTGGTAAGATTCGCGGTACATGGAGGCTCATCGAGACGGCACAAATGATGATGTCAGAAGGTAACTCACTTGCACGACCAAAGTCCCTTCTGAAATCCCCAAGTCATCGGCAGCTTCTTTACAAAGCCCACCTACAACATCTCCCATGGCCAAAGTACGCTTCGGCAACTTCTCCGCTAGCTCCTCGATACCCAAAGCTTTATACAATCTCATTGGTCTCCCCGCATGCTCCCTGCTGTCCTCCCTCACCTCCCACCCATCATGATGCCACCTCACCGCGGCATTACACGAGCTCGCCACCATCCGCCGCGTCAATCGATAATTCAAATAATCCTGATACTCGCAGATAATCTCCGCGTCCTTCCAGACCTGCGGCTCACACTCCTTGATCCACATGGCCTTGGGAAGCATCCATTCTGCCGAAATGGGCCCTTCCCCGTCGGAATTGACACGGAGTTCCGGGAATGATTCTACAACGGACTCCCCGAACGCCGCAGCCACGGTCATGATGCGCCCGGCCTGCGATGCGGATCGAGCATCCATCCATAAAAGGCTGGGTCGCAGTGGTACGAATTGGTCGGAGAGTGCGACAACGGAGCAGCAGGTTGTGTCGCAGCAAAGTGCTCGAATGTGGGGATTGGAAACGTTGAGACTTGCCACAGCCCCTCTTACGGCATGGACGAGACAGTCGTACCAGACGTGAGGATCTTGCTCTGCCCAACCTGGTTGGGGATGGGAGGTTGGGTAGGGGATGGCGCAGGATTTGCCGAGGATGTGGCCAGTGTGGGCGTTGAAGCAGCAGGCTCGGATGGATTCAGTTCCGCCGTCGATCCCGATGACCACGTTGGGGGAATTGGAGGAGGTGAGTGGGAGGAGGGACAGGAGGAGTGGGAGGAGGGACAGAGATGACAACATGGTGATGTTAGATGATGATGAGATGTTGTGGTTGTTGTGCACCATCTTGAAGTAAGTATACTTAACTAGTACTTATACTTTTTGTACTTACTCAGTACTTATACTCACCACCTAACTACCGGTAGTGGAGTTGTGGGATCTCTCAATTTTTGTTTCGCGAATTATTACCTTTAATAAACTGAGATGAAACATATAGGATTCAAAATGAAAAGTACACCGAAATAAGTATATAGGTATAGATATTTTTCATCATTCAACAAGCAAATGCCCATTTTTTGCGAACCTTCTGATGTCTGGCTTCTCACAAGTAA
>JALLPF010000279.1:0-12527 GCA_036939455.1 Cyclotella distinguenda | reverse complement strand
TTTGTAAAAGTCTTAAATTCTGCATTTAAGAATTTATCTAAATTGCAGACTTGGTACGTAGGAATAATTATATAATTTTTGAATACAAGATTTGATACATTTATCTTTTTTCCCATACCTTCATTACGAGTATAAGTAAAAAACATGAAACAGGCTAGAATCTATAAAATTACCCCTAACCTTCGGCGGTAGATTCCGCAATCCATTCCTACGATACCATCATCTGCTTGAGAGTTCGTAGATTTCACATCTTCTAGTTTCTGTAGACCGCAATAGTCAACCATGGGCAGCCTTAAGACAATTCTCCTGTGGCGAGTTTTCCCGCTGATATTCTTGATAATATCCATCATATTCGGTTGGCTTGCCTCCCAAGAGATGCCCCTCGCTGTTTTTTTCGCAACAGTTATCCCAATCCAGAAGGGCCACCTCCCTCCCACACTGTTTGGCCACGGAAAGATGACGGGGACACCGCCGGTTCCCGATAACATGATGCCACAGCCGCGTCCAGATAAGGAACTTTTCCTCGATTTGCCTGGTGGTTACCGTATGCCGCAGAATGGGATCGGCATGTGTTGCAGACCGACGGCATACGACGATGTTCTAGTATATCGCAGTGTTCTTTGGTTCTTACTTCTCGGAGGTCGTCATATTGACGGGGCACATCTCTACCTCAATCACAGGGCAATAGGTGACGCAATTGCTGAGGCGATACGCCGCGGGGTGAAAAGGGAGGAAATTTTCGTCACAACCAAAATATTTCCTACTCATTTTGGCTATGAGAGTACGTTGAAAAATGTTAAGGCATATGTACAAGAGCTCGGACTAGATTATGTCGACTTGGTATTGCTCCACTTCCCATCACCATTTCCGCTCATGTCATCTCCATGCAAAAAAGATAAAAAGGATGCCGCTACTTGCCGCCGCGAAACTTGGAAGGCACTCTCAGAGCTACGTCAACAGGGATTGATTCGTAACGCTGGCGTGTCCAATTTTGCGGTGAAACATCTCATAGATCTAGTCGGTCTTGGTGCACCAATTGCAAACAATCAGATTCAGTTCAGTCCATTTGAACCTGAACACGTAATGGAGACCGTTGAGTATTGTGCAGCGAGAAACATAACTGTGACTGCCTACAGTCCTCTGGGGGGGCTCCTTGATCAAGGCAAAGCCATGGCCAATGAAAAACTAAATAAATTGGCTTCGAAATACAGCACGCGCGTTTCTCACATCATGTTGAGATGGGCCATCCAACGAGGGTTTGCAATTATCCCTGGAACTGGAAATCCGGAACACATGAAAGACAATCTAAGCGTTTACGAATTTGAACTACATGACGAGGACATGACCATAATTAATGAACTCAAGCACAACGCTGAAAAATTTGTGCACATAGACGTCCGCAAAGCTGATTAGAAATTATTGACTCAACAAACAATTCCATAACAAATAATCACCTCATCGTCGATTATTCTTGCTCAGTAGAATGATTTTGTTGTTTGCTGCTATTATTCTCTCGTTTCAGTGCCTCGATTTTAGCACTCAAGGGTAGGGTCATCGAAAAAGTCGATGTTGTTGGCGGCACGTCAGTGGGATCATTTTTTGTTATTTTTTTCAGCGACCCTTCCGACTGCCGCAGCAGACGATTTATACTTTGAATGCGTTCCGATAAATCTGCCGAGCTTGAGTCAGGTGCCCTCTTGTTAACAATAAATTCTTGGAAAGGAACAGAAACGTGAGATAACTGCGATTGGAAAAATTCTGGATCCGATTCTTTGAATTTGCTCAATTCATCCACTGCAGCAGTGCGTTCTTCCCCTTCCGCGTTGCTGACTCTGTTGATCAATGATGCCATTAAGGAAATTTTGTTTTCAGTATCACTAACAGCAGAGAAGTCTTCAACGCCAAGTTCTTTTTCGCAAGTGGCAACTAGTGATGTAATGGACTCATTGCACAACCCCAAATGTTCAATGGCCTTTCGAACAGCTTCTGTCTTGCATCGAATTAGCTCCGTCATAAGAAACATTGTCATGTTACTTGCTGGCTTAAGCACATCATCGCTTCTTGGTCTTAAAACGCGTGCATTTTCTATTGTTACGAGACAGACATCCAAAGACATCAGCAACGACTCTAAATCGATGTTCTGAAGCGGATTGGGGTTTTCGAGCTCGTCTCTAGCGACTTTCGAAACAAGTTTTTCAATGACACGACCGAATTTAGGATTATAAAGATGGCCTTGAGCATACGCCGACAGAGCAGTTTGCTGAAGAGAGAGTAATGTTAGCAAGGATATGTCTCGGGGAGGCGCTGTTGCAAGCCGAATCGCAAGCTGACAATAATATTGGCGTTAATGAAATGTTCCGATTCCAAGGTACAGATAACGAAGATGTCGACAGTAAGAAATTTACCTTGTTGATCATCTTCAGTTGCTCTTTATGAGCGTCGAGACGATTATCAAAAAGACAATCCAGAATGCATCCCAGAACGAAAGTCAACGAATCTTGAGAAATACAAGTAGAGTATTGTTTCGTTTTTGTAAATCCAACAAGTGATGAAATGCTATTTTCGACAATCACAGTCGGCAAAAGCGAACTCCCCATATTCCGTTTGAAAGCGAATTGAACAACACTGCAGATAGGAGTCAATTAACAAGATTTAATGGAGACTTCTGCCATTTGCTCAAATTCACTCACCTGGCAATTTTTTCCAAACAAAGGTTGAAATGCCTATCATCTAAAACGAATGTCCGTCTTGTTGCAAACTCAGCTGAGAGTCTTGCGATAGCCTGCATACCTCTTGTCACGAACACGTTATCGGATGAGAAGGAGTCCGCCTTTTGAACCATGTCATCTATGTCTTTAAACACTTCAAAACACACCTCGCCAGAGGGAACACTGTCACCTGCAAGTTCGCCTGGTTCGGCAGCGTTTGTCTCAGCTAAACTATTCAATGCAACTCTTTGAAAACGCTGCCTTAATGATGCTGTTGCAACACCAGCAGCTGAAGATTCTTGATTAGACGTTGGTGTGTTTCGATCCTCTATACTAGGAAACTGCTCACTGTGCCGAGCACTGCTCTTTCTAGACGGAGTTCTTAGCCTCGAAAGTTGCGTCATGTCAGTTTGAGGATTTTCATTATGACGTTCTGCATGTGTTTGTCGTCTGCAACATCGCTCTGCTATCATAATTTTGCCTTTTTCAGAAAACGAGGACCCGCAGATGGAAAATAGTTTCTCCAAATCCCCATCTAATTTTCCAACGACAACTTCAAACAGATTTAGGTATGCCGTCCGATTTTCAACTAGGTTCTCCGTTGACAAAGTTCGGCCTAAAACACTCAGTCCTCTCTTTCCTATGGCTGCGAGCCCAGATTTCTGTACACAGGAAATGCATTGACTTGAAGCCAAAGATCTCGATTTCGAATACGCTGATTTATCAATAACCTTCACGCATATCAGCGATCCATACTCCTTTGATGGGTAAATGTCGTTGGTTTCTACGTAAGATAGGATTCTAAGGAACTGATCTTGAAATGGGGTCTTGACAATCCCAGCTTTGTCAAGAATAACAGGGAGCAAAATATTCGCTTCGGCTGTGTTGATTGTATATGACATCTCATGAAGTCGTTCAAATAAAGCAAAAATCATTGAAAGAAGCGATCGTAAGCCAACAGTATGGTCCCTGGATGATAAAGCACACGCGCTCCATTTGAAAATCAGATCTAGTTGATCAATAATCGTAGTTTCGGGATACTTTCTGGAATGGGCGATTGATTTCATGATCAACCCACAACCTTCGATGAAGCAGTCCATTGAGCCATTTGTATTTGTTGGAAAAAGTGTGTGCGCGGATGAAGGTTGAATAAGCGGTGACCATGATTTGCGGAGAGCTTGTTGAACTGCGTCACCACTTGGTTCGTCTGGATACTCTGGCCAATCATCCCCCCTAAAGAGAAGAGCGAGACGGTGCTGTTTCAGATTGGGAATAAGTCTAATCAACAAAAGAGGATCATTTTCGTCAGGTTTTGACGGGAAATAATCATCATTCTCGACAGTGTTCGCAGACAAGCTAGGAGATGGAGTGATCAATTTTCTGGGTGCCGCCTCCCTTTTAGATGTTGATGATGATAAATTTGCGGCCAAAACGGATGAGCGTGGGCTGACGGCCTTTTTGCTCTCTTGTGAAGTGAGCTCGGGTATCAGTAATCGTACCGATCTTTGTTGGGCAGGAAGAAGCTTACCAATCACAGTTTCGAAATTCTCGGTTGGAACAATGGCATTCTCTGAGCATAAAGCTAACAGCTTCTCAGTCGTCGCTCTGGTACCTTCTTTAGGAGATAATAAGCATCCCACGATAATCTTCGACAGTTGAAGTTGAGTCGACATTGATTTTTGAACTTGGCCGATCATCGACCGAAGTTGCACAATCAGTAATGACAAAACGTCCTGTAAACCTGTAGACTTTAGAGCGGCATCGGATAACTCTGATTGCAGGGTTGCTATCAATACATCCAAAGCAGCAACATTGACACTACTACCATTTAACTCCGATTGTCTTGTTCCTGCAGATAGGGCGGATAATGATGCATCGCGCATCGCTTTTTTCATGTCGTTCATGGACGTGGTGATCAGCGTCGGAAAAATAATTTTGGCCAATTTTACCTGGGACGAATCTTCAACACGGGAAAGTAATGCCTCGATGGCACAAGCAGTGATTGGTTTTAGATTGCTTTGTGAATCACTCATGCGGCATCGGAGAGCAACCAACAATTCCTTCAAATTGGCAAAAGCCTTTGCATCCGTTGAGAGTAAACCACTGCATTTATTCGATGCTTGAATAACTTCTTCGATCGCCTCCTTGCGCAGCTTCCACGAATTTTTTCCATCCGTGAATCCCATTCGATCAAGACAATTTTCTCCGAGCAATGATGTTATATCTATAGACGGCACTTTGAGATTCGATGCAGTATCTTCGTTGGTCAGAGACTTTTCACCTTTACTTGACGCGGATAATGTAACACAACGTAATCTTCTTTCAGCACTTATAGCGGCTGGATCATGGATTCGACCAGTGAATGATTTCTCCATCAACTGTAGCAATCCTTGAGATTGAGCTTTGGATATAACGAACGACTGAAACGGAGTACCAAGCTGCGTGTAAAGCTCCGCAATTACATCAACAGCAGCTGCTTTTACTTTGACGTTTTTGCTCTCGCAATCCTAAAGGTGTCATAGTCCTGAGGAATGAGATATTCTGGAAATGGATTCAAAATAGTATCAATACAAAATACTTTACTCACATTAAGAATCCAAACTAAAATGTCAGGAATATTTTCTGATATCAAGAGAGCGCCAAAGTCAACACAGAAACTCTTGAACCACAACAACGAAGACTCGTGTGCCAGCGGAGATTTGATGTTTACGATAGATGTAGTCACTTCGGCCAGTATTTTCTGCGGATTTTTGACTACACAAATTGATGTCAGACAAGCAGCGGATGATTCGTACAATTTTTTGTCTGATATCTTGTCAACTGCGAGCTTTGTTGCGGATGAATACAGGTATGTCTCTGGAGCTTGTGCCAACCTTTCGAACACATGTGTGAACAATGCAATGAAGAAACGAAGAAGAGATTTCGCGACGTTGAAATTGCTCTCTTTGAATGACGATGAATATGTTTTGACCAATACAAACAATGAAGGAATCACATCGAGTAACCCCCCCTGAGACATTTCAATATAGCTGATCAATTTGTTTAGTGCTCCGACTTTCTTTTGCCAACTTGTCGCTGGAAATTAGGCGCTCTAGCATGAGTGATTTTCGCACGTAGAATAGTGAGAAAGTCGACACTTTGAAATTACTTACACTGAATGCCAGCAAGAATACCATCACAATCAACGTCTTCTGACCAATGAGGTATACCTAGATTTGTCAATTGGTTAACTGCCTCTTCTAGCAAAGGTAGATTTCCAGAAATCGAATCCTCAACATTCGCGCTGGTACTCTGCTTGTGAGCTGAGGTACTTGAGGCCTTGATCCCAGGACCCGCAGTTTTCGGCCGCATATTAGCAGGTTTCTGTAGAGATGGATTTGCGGGTGCAGATGTTGGTCTCGAGCCAGAGTTAGTTCGCGTCAACGACGGTACATTTGTTGGCTGTTGAAGAGACTTGTACACACGAGGATTGGTCGTTTGTAACAAGGCGGTTATGTCCGTCGCCACGATTTTAATGGATTCATCATCCGATCTCAGCAACGAGAGAAGAATATCGCAGGCTGCTTTTCGAGTTGCGGCATCTGAGTCTTGCAGCTTATCACAAGCAAGTTTACTCAGAACGTTGGCGTGTTCCGGATTTAATTTTCCCCTTGTGCATCGACCTTTACTGGCCTTTACACACCGATTAAGATGTTCCAAAACAGAAACTCTAACAAAAGCGTGTTTCTGTCGTTTCTCGTCGAGAGAAGAAGGAAGAGAGTCCTTACTATCTAGCAAGTGCTCGAATCCAAACACATTGCCGAACATCTTATCAAGACATGATGACACGGCTTTGCAGACCTTTTTGTCTTTGAATAACCCAACGAGCGTTGTGATCAATGGTCGAAAAAGTGGAAACATTTGTTCGCCTACGCCCTCAGCAAACATACCCAACGAGTCCAAAGATTTCGAAACAACAGCGAAATGTGTGTGCCCAAGAAGCTGTGTCAGATCTCTAACAAGAGGACCATAATTAACTGTAGTAGATGGTTGCACCAGTTTAAATGGTTGTTCTCCTCCTGTATGGAGAAGGGCATCGATGGCAGCAACCTTCTCGCTCCATTTCTCCAACTTAATCTTTTCTTTATAGCATGTTTGTGGTAGAACTTGAAATACATCAACTTCGGGCCTTGATGCATATAGTTTTGCCTTATCTTCTTGTTCTTTATGCTTCAATGCGAAGAGAACATCCTCTGGTGCTCGCGATGAAATAGGGACACCTTCTTGACATCGGAGACGTTTGTTTGGTTCAGTCGATGTCAGTTGACATTCAAGAAGATAATTGAGCTGAGTCTGTTGAGCAGGCTTCATTTTGTCTATAAGAGGTTGCAGGGGTGCTTTGGAACCGAGAGATCGACATAATTCTGCGGCAATGTTCAGCCCAACATCTCTGACATCATTATTCACGTTCGAGAGAAGCATTTCTGATTGGGACGATAAGGTTTGTACAGGAAACGAACCAACACCAAAAGTTTGTACAGATCGGAGAAGGACCTTGGCAGAAAATATGACCACTTTGGGATTTCGCGACTTGAGACCGTACTTCTGGAGAAGATCTAAAGTAGTCTGGATTGTCTGTGAATTATCCGGGGAAACCTCAATTATTTTCATCACCAAATCCCCCACAAGAAGCATGGTCGGCTTTCGACTTGATGAAAATGCGATTCCCTTCAACAACGCACACACAATGTCCTTTAAGCAGTCTTCGGTGCAAGCCCCCTTGCAACTATCCACGTAGAGAATTGATAGCGCAAGAGCAACGTCGAGAGCACCGGCATTCTTTTCGTTGAGTGCTTGAATGATGATACCCCGAAACGACGGAATGATATTATCTTCTTCTAGTTGATTGTTTGCTGGCTTGTCTGACAAGGCTGAAACCAGTCTTCGATGTAAAAACGAATAAGATTCCTTTCTAATCTGCCATTTCTTTGACACCAAGCTGTCTTGTAGATTCTCTGCATTGACATTGTCTTCTTCAACTAGGAAAGGCGAGCTTGTGGCAGGCACTGCATTTGAAATCATCTCATCTGACTTTACATTCGATGAAAGTGTAACATCATATGGATGAATCGACTGCGAAGAAGTTGAATCGATGAATTTTCCTTTGACTGGAGTATTGTCTTGACGTTCATCTAACGTTACATTCATGCTTTTCTGATTTTCATCATCATTACCCGAATATAGTGGTACGGAAATGTTCGTCGAGAATTTGTTCAAAAAAACTGGGTGCTCATTCAGGAAGTCTGTGTCTTTGGCAGTGTTACCGCGATCACGATCAAGTGTGACGGGAACAGTTGACTGTAACGCATACGTGTTGAGGCCTTGTGAAGTGTCATCGTCTTTACCGCCAAAACGAGTCGAACTCTTATTAGATATGGCCCTTAACTCAGCTAACAAATCAGCATCCTCGGCTGATCCTCCTCGATCTCCATTGAAAGTTTTGGGTAAACAGTTGTCGGATTGAAACTGACCACATGACGAATTGGCGACTGTTTCTGTCTGATCAGTCTTTGCCGTAACAATAATTGTATCGTCTGCATTTATCAATTCTATCGATGCAGAAGGGAAATATGTAATCCTGGTTTGATCCATATCATCATCTACAGCAGTCTTCGTTTTCGTTACCTTCCTCTTCCAAGGCGGAAAAGGGCGTGTTGACGTCTTCTTTAGATTCTCAGATACTTCTGTGATAGACTCTACTATTTCAAAGCCGCCGGATACACTATCTTTCAGAGCAGCTCCCGATTCGTTTCCGCTCATAACAATTTTGGTTCCCATCGCTCCAGGTATTGCGTATGTTCCCGAAACATGAAAACTGTCAGAGCTGTCCTTGTTATCAGCAGAATTTTGAGATTGATTTGAGTACTCAGTCTCTGAAGCAACGCCGGAATGAGAAAATCCGGAATGCTTGTGCTTTGGAACATGACCACGTGAAGACTCGCCATCATCACACTCCTTATTGTCTGGTGGAGTAGTTTCACCTTTGCCACCAAAACGAGACGAGCTCTTATTAGATATGGCCCTCAACTCAGCTAACAAATCAGCATCCTCGGCTGATCCTCCTCGATCGCCATTGAAAGTCTTGGCAAAACCGTTGTCAGATTGAAACTGACCGCATGATGAAGTGACGACTGATTTTGTGTGTTCATTCTTTGCCGTAACAATAATTGTATCGTCTGCATTTATCGATTTTATTGATGCGGATGCAATCCTGGTTTGATCATTATCATTATCCACAACAATCTTCGTTTTCGTTCCCTTCCTCTTCCAGGGCGGTAAAGGGCGTGTTACCGTCTTCTTTGGATTCTCAGATACATCTGCGGTTGAATCTACTATTTCAATCCCGCCAGATACACTATCTTTCAGAACAACTCCTGATTGGTTTGCGCTGATAACAATCTTAGTCCCTATCGCTCGGGGTATTGCGTCTGTTCCCGAATCATCAAATCTATTAGAGCTGTCCTTGTTATCGGCAGAATTCTGAGATTGATTTGAGTACTTAGTCTCTGAAGCAACCCCAGAATGAGTTGATCCTGACGGCTCGTCTTTTGGAATCTGCTCATGCGAAAAATCGCCATAAACACACTCCTTGTTCTCCGGTGCAGAGCCATCATCATTGCCACCAAAACGAGTCGAACTCTTATTAGATATGGCCCTCAACTCAGCTAACAAATCAGCATCCTCGGCTGATCCTCCTCGATCTCCCTTGAAAGTTTTGGGAAAACAGTTGTCAGATTGAAACTGACCACATGATAAAGTGGCGACTGCTTCTGTCTGTTCATTATTTGCCGTAACAATAACTGTATCGTCCGCTTTCGTCAATACAGAAGGGAAAGATGCAATCGTGATTTGATAATTATCATCAACTGCAGCAGTCGTCTTTTCCGTTCCCTTCCTCTTCCAAGGCGACATTGAGCGAGTTGCCGTCTTCATTGGATTCTCAGATACTTCTGTGCTTGACTCTACTATTTCAATGCAGCCAGATTCTTTCTTATCAAAACCTGATTCGTTTTCACTGATGACAATTTTTATTCCCGTCTCTGCAGGTAATGTATGGGATCTCGAATGATCAAATATGTTAGACTTGTCTTCATTGTCCGCAGAATTCTGATATTGGCACGATAACTCAGTATCTAAAGATACGTTAGAACGAATACCTCCGGACGGCTCGTGCTTTTTAGTACGCCAATGTGAAGACTCGTCATCAACACGATCATTATTCACTGGTGTGGTGACATCATCATTAACACCAAAACGAGTCGAACTGTTATTAGATATGGCCCTCAGCTCAGCTAACAAATCAGCATCCTCAGCTGCTCCTCCTCTATCTCCATTAAAAGTTTGGGGGGGAAAGTTGTCAGATTGAAACTGACCGGATGACGAAGTTTTGACAGTTTTCGACTGTTCATTCTTTGTCGTAACAATAACTGTATCGTCTACTTTCATCGATGTAGGAGAAGATAAAATCGTGATTTGATCATTATCATCAACTGCAGCATTCCTCGTTTTCATTCCGTTCCTCTTCCAAGGCGGCAAAATATGTGTTGACGTCTTTTTTGGATTCTCAGATACTTCTGTGCTTGACTCTACTATTTCAATGCCGCCAGATTCACTATCATCTTTCTGAACAACTCCTGATTCGTTTCCGCTTATAACAATTTCGGTTTCCGTCGTTCCAGGTATTGCAACAGTTCTCAAATCATGAAATGTGTTAGAGTTGTCCTCGTTGCCATCAGAATTCTGAGGATGACGTGAGGGCTCTGACTCTAAATCAACGTTAGAATGAGTAAATCCGGACGGCTCGTGCTTTGGAATCTGATCACGTGACGACTCGCCATCAACATTATTTTTTTTCGCTGGCAAAGTGCCATCATCATTGCCACCAAAACGAGTCGAGCTCTTATTAGATATGGCCCTCAGCTCAGCCAATAAATCAGCATCCTCGGCTGCTCCTCCTAGATTGCCATTGAAAGTTTTTGGAAAACTGTTGTCGAATTGAAATTGACCACGTGTTAAATTGGCGACAGTTTTCGTTTGTTCGTTCATTACCGTACCAATATTTTTATCATCTGTCTTCATCGATGAAGAAGGAGGAGATACAATCGAGATTTGATGATTATCATCAACAGCAGCATTCTTCATTTTCGTTTCCTTCCTCTTCCAAGGTGGCAAAGGGCGTGTTACCGTCTTCTTTGGATTTTCAGATACTTCTGTTGTTGACTTCATTTCAATTCCTCCAGATTCATTTTTATCTTTCTGAGCAGCTCCTAATTCGTGTGGGCACATAATATTTTTTGTTCCTGTCTCTCCGGGTATTGCGTCGGTTCCCGAATCATGAAATTTGTTAGAGTTGTCTTTGTTGCCTGAAGAATTCTGAGAATGACATAATAATTCGGTATCTCCAACATCATAATGAGTTGATCCCGAAGGCTCGTCTTTTGGAATCTGCTCATGCGAAAAATCGCCATAAACACACTCCTTATTCTCCGGTGCAGAGCCATCATCATTGCCACCAAAACGAGTCGAACTCTTATTAGATATGGCCCTCAACTCAGCTAACAAATCAGCATCCTCGGCTGATCCTCCTCGATCGCCATTGAAAGTCTTGGCAAAACCGTTGTCAGATTGAAACTGACCGCATGATGAAGTGGCGACTGCTTCTGTCTGTTCAGTCTTTGCCGTAACAATAATTGTATCGTCTGCTTTTACCGATGCAGAAGGGAAGGATGCCGTCGTGATTTGATCATTATAATCAACAGACTTATTTTTTGTTCCTTTCCTTTTCCAGGGCGGCAAAGGGCGCGTGGACGTGTTCTTTGTAGTCCCAGATACTTCTATGCTTGACTCTACTATATCAATGTTACCAGATTCATTTTCTTTCTGAACAGCTCCTAATTCTCTTCCGCCGATAACAATTTTTGTTCCTGTCTCTCCAGGTATGGCGTTGGTACCCGGATCATCAAATCTATTCGTCTTGTTTGATATAGCCATTAATTCTGCAAGGAGATCGGCATCTTCCGCGACACCACCGAGCGTTCCTCGGAACGTATCCGCATTATCCGGGATTTGAAACCCTCCCGTGGTAAACTTTTTAGTACTTTCAACGTTCAGCGGTGGGAGAGAATCGGTTTTCGAGTTGTCTTCGTCGTCATTCTCGCTGCTGACGCTGTTCAAATCCTCTTCGGTTACTCCCCAATCGGCGTTCGCTCCCCCGCCGTTGGATTTATTCAAGACCTCTTTCATCAAACAACTTTGGACGACATCCGATGATGGTGTCTCGATTTCATCATCAAAAGCTGCGCCAGACTTCGTCGAAATGATATGCGAGTCAACGGTGGTCCCATCGCTGGGATCAGTGCAGTTAAATGAGGACGAGAAGCACTTCAACGAGGAGGATTCCATCGTTGGCGTAGCTCGAGGGTATACGAGGCAAGAATATTATTATTTTTTGATTTTTTGTCGCTGACAAAAGAATTCTCTCACCGGAGACTGGTCACAAAATAATATTTAGACTCCAACAAGAACGAAGAGTTCTTCATAATTTGAGAAAGCAGGCTGGTAGGGTACGAGCTAATCGAACGTAAGTGAGAAGGCTTCTTTCTTATAAAAAAGGGTAACGGATTTCATTATGTACTCGATTTTCCAGAGATTATTTTTCCGTTCGAGCTCAGCTCGCAGCTCGCTACCGGATTTATTATTCCGAAGATGGGCGAGTGCGTAATAATTACTTAATCCGTTCCACAAAAAATGGCCAAAATCCGGCTTAGTAGGGGTAAGTAT
>JALLPF010000278.1:0-12476 GCA_036939455.1 Cyclotella distinguenda | reverse complement strand
GTTCGCTCCAATATCAAATGAATTTTGGGATCTCTCCATTGTACCTCAAGGAAGAATTCTGTGGGTGAATTTACTCAACGAATTCGATTTTTTGAAATTTCGGGGAAATGAAATAAAAACTGAAGATCCATCCAAATCGATCAAAGCTCCTTTCCTCCGTTTCAGAATCGATTTCTGGTATACCGAGTCGCAGATTCGCATCACATTCGTCATCCACATCGTCCGACCATGCTATCCCAAGAAATCCCAAACCAATAATTTGCTTGTGCAGGAGAAGATTGATTGATTGATTGATCGATCGATCGAAGACAACTTAATTAGGTATAAAGATGCCTTTCTACGAAGCAATCCGAGCCGAAGACTCGATCCACATCGAGGGCAAGTACTTGTATAAAAGAGATGGAACACAGTTCATCGTCAAGGGTATCGCTTTTCCCACTCCTCCGGAAGAGATGGTCGCAGAGGATCACCGCGGGTATCACGCGGATTCGTGGCTAAAAATCTTAAAACAGCTTCGTGATCTAGGGTTGGAGTTCAACACCATCCGTTTGTACAGGATGTATCCAGAGAAAGTGAATTATCACGATTTTTTCCAAGGAGCGGCGGAGCTTGGCGTTTATATCATCGTTCCCTTGACATCTGCTGCCGGCCCTGGTGTCTTGGATCGCAAAATTGCGGCGCCAAAATGCTACAAACCAAAACTATTCAAATATGGCGCACGAGCACTTCAAGGATACTTAAAGTACCCCAATGTTTTGGCGGGTGTTGTAGGAAATGAGGTGATGAATGATCAAAAAGCCTGGTTGGCTGCCCCGTGCATTCGTAGTTATGCACGTGACCTTAAGGTCTTTATGGATGCTATGGTTGACGAGGGTGTTACCAATCGAACCCTCCCGCTTATTTATGCTGCCCAAGATTCAGCAACTATTGGAGGCGCGGAGATGGACAAAAATGCGGTTATGAAGCTAACTGTGGATTATTTGACTTGTTCTAATTATGGTAAAGGAAATGTAGATCCCGAGGAGACTGGGGATGATTCAACTCAGGAGGTGGCACATTTTTCAGAGAATAGGTTTGGTCGAAATCCAATCGATATTTATGGGGTCAATGTTGAAAGCTGGTGTAGCTCAACCCAAGAATTTCACTTTAACCCTGACGGAACTCCTGGATCATATTTTTCTCTCTGGCAGGCACTTCGAAACAGCACGGTTCCAATCATCTTCACTGAAATGGGATGCCCACATTCGCAATTTGATCGAGATGATTTGGCTAAAAAGACAAAAGAAGGAACGAGGTTGGACCATCTTCTTGAATTTAATCTCTTTTTGTTCGTTGCTTTATGCCAACACTTTGTTGCTGTCTCCCTGTTGCATGGGCAGAGACTGGAAACAGATTCCTGTTGTATTAAATGAGATGGCCGACTCATGGTCTGGATTCATCGCGTACACATATGATGGGCCCAACGACTTCGTCATGTTCGACGGCGGAGCTTGGAATGGTAAAGATACTTTGACTCCCACTAAAGACTTTGAGAACTTCAATCACGAGCTAAAAATGTCGAAAAATAAAGGAGGAAACTCCACCTCATCTCAGCTTGATGGAGACATTCTCCCCGCTGAATGTAATGATGTGGAAGCAGAGCTGTTAGCTTGCTGCGATATTCGCATGTACAACGATGACATGATGAGGTCATATTCAACCATTATTGACGTTCGAACCGGAAAATCTGCCGATCGCGACATGTGGTTCACAATGATCGCGTGGTTATTTGTTCTCGGTGCAGTGTATAGGATTCACAAGCGTTCGAGATTGAAGACGGATAGGTTTGAGGGACTGTCACTGACAAACGGGATATCAATCGAAAACACAATGTACAGTGCAGTTTCATCTTGATATCTTGAATGATCTTAGCGGATTTCTCAGCCGGTTATTTGGTGTAATACCTTTGGTGCCCGTTGATGAATTAACAATGTCAGGAGAAATATAAGTTGGGGTTCTTAAGTTGAATGTTTAATTACGTAGGATGTCATCTCAAATTAATGTGCTCAGTGTCTCATCATCTAGTATAAAATGCATGCACTAGATTACAACCATTGGACCAAACTGACTCGTTTGATATAACCTCGAGGGATGTTGTTGATGCAAAGATTCCAAGACCATTATTTCATCCTGGACATGTTCGGTGAGCTGGAGAGTCATTCTCTTCTTACCGCTTGCAACAAGATGTTGCGGCAGTATTACTGTAAACCTCCATCTTTTCGCCTCCATGCAGTGCTGTTTCCAAATATGGGGATCCTCAAGTCTACCTAACTAATTTCTAAATTTCAGGCAGACATGAATAGGGTAATATTTCTAGGTGTTATAGTCGCGGTTTCAAGTCTTGTCTTAGGTGTTAGACTGCCAACAGCGGATCACCCTTGATTCAGACAGTTATAATTGAGGCTTAAGCCGATTCAAGAATGGTACAAAAGCTCGTTCCCTCGAGGCTACAAGGGGCTAGATGATAGGGTCTCGAGAACAAGATAATTGAATGACATAATTCTCACTCTATGTCAAATCCTGTAGCTGATGTTGCAATGGCAAGTTTCAGCATGTCCCGAAGTTCATTTTTCGAATCATACTCTGGCAGGTCTATACGATTGAAGCATGTGCTTTAAGAAATTAATGATCAAGTATATTTCTTCGTTAGGAGTGATCAAGAAAGTAAAGCGATTAGTAGAGAGGAAATCAATCACGTACTGAGACTTGGGATACAACGAATATTCCTTGGTGACTCCATTGATACAAAACTGACGAATATTTCCATCATTTCCCTGTAAAACAGAGAATCCTCTCGACGGAACACCAGAGGTACCTGTTTATGAAACAAGCAAAAAGAGTCAAGCAGATGAAACAGGGGGAGGGAGATTTCATCATAATTAATATACTCGCCTGTAACAAATTGAAGGAGGCGGGCTCTCGTCTCCTGATCAAACTCTTCACGAATAACTTCCCAGAACCACGATGCCGTTCGAGACTTTTCGCCTTCCAACTCATACAATCCCTGATAACTTGTATGTTTCATCCAGTCATTGATATCAATTATTGGCATGCCGCACATTAAAAGCTCAAGTTCTTGGAAGTCAAAGATTGTGAGGAGTGGCTCGGGAATCATGTCATAGAACCCCAACAGTAATTCCGTCAACTGAGGTTTAACACGTTCCATCATGTGATATTTGAGATTGGCTTCCAAGAATTCGGACACGTTGTCGTTTGTGACATTACGCAACGATCCTCCTTCGACTAATTCTACTACTTTGTTCATTCCCATCGCATCTTCAGTAATTGTAAAGTCAAGACACATATCTTCAATGTTCTCAACAAGAATAAGTTTCTTCAGAGAACTGTAGTACTCCTCATCTGCTAGTTCCAAGTCCTCGAAAGTGATCGGCCAACCTAGGATGTGTTTGTACAAATGACGTACCATGTGGCCATGAACTAATTGGCCGTCGAATAGAGCTTTTCCTGCGAAAGGAAATCAAGACAGAGTAAATTAGGCTCGGATTAATGGTCATGTAGAATTGTCACTGTTCCAATAAATTCCTCTCATCACGCACCCATCACGCGGCCCAAAAATCGAAAGTAGATCAAGTGATCTTCTGGACAAGATATTTCCGAAGAAGGATTGATCTTCATTGCCATTTGGTTGTTAGAAACAGACAGCCATAAACCTGTATCCGCGTCAAATATTGATTTTGTCACAAGCTCGTACCACTCCCTTGCTAATCCTCCAGCATCGATGGCAGGCTCACCCAAGAACTCAAATCGCCATACCTTCCTCAAATCATCGCGGCCCAAACTCATTACTGCATCTATCGAATCATGCAGTAGGTGCTCACGTCTAATATTTATACGTATATGACCTTCCTCCCAAGAGATTTTCAGCCTCTCCGAACATGTATCTTGAAACCAGGCGGCTTTTTCTTCGAAGCTTCGTTGATGAGCACTAGTTATTTCTGAATATCCAACAATTTCCAACCCCGACCTCATTACACTGGAATCAACAGATGACTCGTCGGCACTTACAAGCTCCAACAGTCCCGTTCGCATTCGTACATCATTACCCTCCAAAAAAGTGAGCCTTCGTGTGTATGCTGAATGCTTCATGTCGAATTGTGATTGTGTGAGTAGATCGATCTCTCCGTTCTCATTCATTCGGACCCATTGAAATTTCATATCTGTGACTCGAATAGTTCGCGCCCAGCCGTCTTTAATTGAATCATAGCTAAGTTGAACTGATGGAGACTCATTCGACTTATCATGCGGTTTACTAATGGGTAGTTGAAATCTTATCTTCTGCCCTGGTCTCACATTTGGCGGACAGGTAACAAGTACTCGTTGGCCGTTGGCAAGCAAAGAGAATGATTGATTGGGTCTTACTCCTTGAGGCACAACAACCTCGAACATTTGCATCATCGGTGGAGGTAATGGGGCAGACCTTGAAAATCGGTGCTCGGGTGGTCGATCCAACGAGATGCCATTTGTTTGCGTGGAAGGCAGGGTTGGCTGCGTTGAAGTGGGCGGTAAAATACGTAAATTCATTCCAGCTTGAACATTATCTGGACAAGTGACCATCATGCGTTGTCCTTCAACTTCAACTGCGAATTGCATTCCAGGGCGAATACCAGCAGGCACAGTAACCATGTATGTTGTGGGTTGTGGTGGTGGGGTGGTTGAGCTGTCGGGGTGTTGTTGGGATTGATTTCGCTGTTGCTGTTGTTCATTTGCCGCCATAACCTCTGCCGTCATTCTCACCGCGCCTCCTCCCTCTTGGCCAGTTACACTTGTAAGAACTGCCATCCCCTGCGAGTTCGGCCTTATAATCGGATCCGGAGGCACGGTGATCTGTAAGAACTGGCCTCCCTGTGATTCCATGGGACATCGCACACCTAAAAAATCAAAGGAGAGTGAACATTGATCATGAATTGTGAAGTCACGAGACACTGAAGTGACGAAGCACACAACAAACAGCCACGCTAAAGAAACGTAAAATAGCTTACGAACGGTCCTTGTCCCTGCAATAACTTGAAATTCCTGACCTGGTCTCACTTCATAAGGAACTTGCACCCGAAATACTTGCGTGGGACCAGCTCCTTCTCTTCAGGGGGTTTCCAAAATGGCGATATTTTAGTCTAGAAATAATGATAAAACAATTATTTCATAAAATTCAAGAAGGATTACCTCGATATCGAATAAGCACCTGGCCGGGAAATATTCGTCACAGCGGCCGGGGCCGTGGAAGAACCTGATCTAGTAGGACCAGGCGGCCGTATCAGTCTGCCTTGAGGCACTCCTGCTGCACTTGAGCCCAACGTGGCCCCAGCGTTATTGACAGAGGCACTCGTCGAAGAACGAACTCGGTTCCGCGTTGCGGGATAAGAAATGTTGGAGGAGCTACCATCACGAGCCGTTGATGACGACGAACCCATACTATTAATGATGCTTCGTTCAGGTAAATGTCCAAAAGGATGTATGACAATTTTTGTTGTCGTCGATGTTCCGTTTGGTCGACTTCGACCACGACAGGATATCGACCGATGATTCGTCAACCAGTTCCATTTCCAATAGGTAGGTAGGTAGAGGTGTTCCAGGTTCCCGAGGTAAAGCCTCCCTCAACTATCTCCGCTTGTTCAAACATCATTTTTTTGTTTTCTCACAATCGGGGGAAAATGTATCGTTCAAATTCGATTATGCCTTCCAAAAATTTATGTTTTGAACGGTCATCGAAACGACTCGTCAACCCAAGGGACTGACGGCGATCGAGCAGAGAATCCACGAGCCAGTGAGTTGCTTCTCTACGAAGTTCTCTCTATACAGTCTGAACAAAAGTACCCATGATCATTATACTTTACCAAAACCTGTACCACACACACATCCCCAGTAAAAAAAATACCGATCGGTATTAATTATTGACAACGGTTTATCAGACCATTTTACTCTCTAAATCGTGGGGCACTCGTTGAGCTAAGAGGAGCTTCTATCTTCCGGCTGAATTTATCTTTCTTCTACGGTGACATGCAACGCAAACAGTAATTCATCACCGCAACCCAAGCATGACTAGATATTCAGCATTTTTTTTCCTCTTCTATACGACATTACAAACAATCTGTCGTGGAGCAAACGACGCTGTAATCTCCGTCTCGATCTCTCCGATCGTATTCGCCCTTCGTCTCAAGTCATCAACCATCCCCTCTTCGACGGACGCGGACGCGTTATTGTTAGCCTTAGACAAATTTGTAAATGGGAACAAATTACTGGCTTCAGCCCTCGGATTAAATAACAGCTCCGAGCTTCATTATCAAGGGTTAGAGTTCGCCTCGAGCTTGGCCTTTGAACAGCTACGGAGTCGACTCCGTTCTACTGGTGAGAGGAGTGGAAAGATCGACACGTTGAACGTCGTTCTAGAGGGAACCGTAACGTTTACAGCACCCCAAAGTATTGATCCACTAGACACGTCGATCCCCACAGGGGATGATATATCTGATTTGTTGGTGACTCTATTTATAGATGATAATCGGCTCTTTCTTGAGGAACTGAAGTCAGCGGCAGATAAAGAGTGCTCGTCTCTCTGGTTGGCCGAGGTGACTGGATATGACGCAGCTCGCGCGAGCACTGGTAGCTCGTTGCGTCTATCAAATATCACTTCAAGAATTGAACTCATTCAAGTCAGAAATGCTGACGTCGCAACAGCAACAAACAACAACTCTAACATCTTTATTATTGTTGGAATCGTTGGAGCTGCCTTCTCTTTTCTCATTCTTGTTGGTGGGCTCTGCTATGCCAAACGGATGTATGATGGTGATTTCACACACCCAAAAAATGGCCAGAGTCTCAACACTCCAGTTAAAACCACCAATCTCTCGATCCTCAAAAACCCTCCACAAACTGCACTGACCAGCCCGTCTACATCGTCCCAGTCAAGATCTGTTCCGGTCGGAATCGTTGAGGAAGAATTGAGTGACGACGAGTCCAACGCCGACTTCATGCTTGCGCGTGCCGCTCTCAATAGCACCCGCCCCTCCATCCAAGCTCGTGAGGGAGCAAGCGCCGTCAGTGGTGGCACGAACGCCTCCTGCGCAGATGATATGTCGTATGCTTACAGCGTAGATGCGGACAGTATGCTTGCAGCTAGTAAGATGTCGTCGATGGGTGATGCCGCTATTGGCGCAGGTGGGATATCTTCATTTCGGAATGAGAAAGGCGGGGTCTTCAAGTGGAACGAGGAGGGAACCAAGGTGAGAACGCCCTCGCAAAATATTGGGAGCACTATTGTCTATTCCTAACATAACCCTGGAAAATTTCTCAGATGGTTTATATCCCTGCACCCGATGGTGATACCTCGAGCAAGGGAACAGTCCAAAATGGGTTCGTATACGACGAAGAGAAAAAAAAATGGGTCGTTGTTAACAAGAATGTTGGCGTCCGGCACAAGGATGTGATTTCATCAGATCTGATGCCTCACAGGCTCTTAAGGTCTAGGACTGACGATTCGGCTGTGACGGGGGTCACTGAGTTTTCGTACGATGACATAGCCCACAGGACCGATGCCAGTGCGATGTTTAATTCCGATGCCAGTTCGATATTTCATTCAGCATCAACGACCCCTGGTTCCCCACGAGACGAGGGTGTGGAGGTTTCGACCGACAGATTGGTTGTCGAAGATGAGACTTCCGAGTTCCGCCCCGACACTGATGTCGCAAGATTTATGAATGACGATGATAGCACAGCATTTGGAAGTGTTATGACCGGATTGCCGCCACCTCCGCCGCCACCGCCACCTCCTCCGCCTAGGCCGACTCTAGAACAACGTGCCTATCAGATGCCTGTGCAATATGAAGAATTAGGAATGGTACCTAACATTGCACGAATCAAAACTTTTGACGAGGACATTCCTTTTGATGAAACGCCTAAAAGAACCAATTCATATGCGAAGGTGGCAGAGGAATCCCAGCTTACCAGTAGACCATCTATGGATGACAAGTTCTTGGATGATAATAGCGCGGATAGTTCGCAGGTGTTGAATGATTTGAACCAATTGTCACGGTTTATGGGAGACAGAAGGGTCAAAAAGCTCAAAAAAGTCCGTTGAGAGCAGAAACAAGCAACGATGTACTATAAAAATGATACGTTTAATTAAAATTGTTTGTGTGGTCACTTCACTCATTGTGTGAAACAATTACATAGCTGTTTTTTATTGTTTTCTTGTTGGTTACACAAAGTCATACAGACACAAACGATATGAGTATTATTTAAAAAGTTCAGGTGGAGAAACCGTTTTGCCCCTTAGTCTAGGTCAAAACTTGTGTTTGTTGATGGTTCTAGGCCAATACTGCCGTCGTGAACATAAGTTTGCGGTTCTCCCAAACCAGGCTCTGGTGAGGCAACTGTTATTAATTCGTCGACTTCATTGTCGATGGCTGTAATCTCGTGCTGGAGCCAAACTTGCCCTTTTTCGGGATCCCATGTAGATTCTGGCTGACTACATCTTCTTTCGCTGCCTGCACCGGAGGTGCTACCGACTTTCTCGAGTTGTTCAGAATGATTCGGCGGTGAATAAGCATTCGCAGTTTCATAATCTGTGGCCCCGTACCCAGCAGCGGCTGCAGCTTCGTTGACCGTGGTGTCGAAATCGGCCGTTCCAGCATTTTCATCCACCTCCGATATGCAGAAGATAGTGCATGCCAGACAACTCAGAATAATCCCTCCACAAATCAGGAATGGTGATATGATAATCAGCGAAGAATAACCAGCCCCATCAATTCTAGCAATCAAAAGACACATGATGAAGATGAAAAAGCATTGAGAAAAACAAGTCCCAACAGCTCTGTACGCCGATTGCATCACTTTTGCTTTGAGTTCTTCCTTTTCTTCGTCATTCAATTTCTCTGGCTTTTCTTCGTTTGAGTTACTGTCCATTTTTGCATAGGGAGTTGATGAGTCATCTGGGTTCGAGGACGTTTGCTGGACCTTGGTATTTTTGGTCGTTCCAAAGGTTTCAGGATCCAGTTGCGCAGCTTCAGTCTGTACATCAGTGAAACGCCGAAATGCTGCGCCTATAATGCAAAAAGCCATACCTAGTATGGGTAGGAACACTATCCACCAACTCCAGTCCTGACCAAAATCAAGGTTTAGGAGTAGCAGGATTGTGAAAATCACTCTTGCCGAAATTCTTATTATGTCCCCCGTTGCTTCTGAGCGAAGCTTGCTAGCAGCTTCATAAACGGGCCCTGCCTTTGTTGGTACGACGATGAAACGTCGATGAACCTCTTCTTTCTCTACAGGAGAGCAGTCTACTAACTTCTTTCCGATGGCCAGCTCTAACTCGTCGGGAGTCACAATTGTCATATTCACTAACATGATTTTCTTTTTGAACGCAATAGCCTCCCATAAGTAAATTGGCGCAAAGAGAAGAGACCAAGGTGCACGAATGAAACCGTCTAATCGAAGTGCAATTAGCAACTCAAACACCACCAACAACCCAAATCGAAACATTGCCATAACCCTCTTTCGCATTGGGAGTGGATCAACCCACTCCTCCTCAGGTATATGATCCGGCCGCTTGATGGGTCCCATCATGATGACTCGCGAGTGGTAAAATAAAATGAAGGCATCCCACACCCATAGCGGTATCAGCACTGCCGTCCACTTGGCCCCCTCCCCGAGGTGGCCATCAACCATGAGACAAACTAAAGTGGGAAGCAGAAAGACGGCGATATAAATTGCCAGGAAAATGGCAAAAATTTTTGACCGGTCGAGAATGCTGGATGTGGCGAAATTGTGAGCCAATACCTGCGGATCCACGGATAGCGGTTCCTCCACCCATTTCATCCCCCTCTCGCCAATGGCGTCGTACGTCTCACGCCGCCTGGGATCAGAAAGAACCTCGTATGCATGCCGCATCCTGGTGAATCTATCTCTGTCGGCCGAGGTGACCGTTTGTCCTTTTTGTGCCAGTTTGTCCGGATGCATAACTAGCGATTGACGTTTGTAAGCGCGCTTTAGTTCTTCAGCGGAGGCGTTAGGATCGATTCCAAGGAGCTCGTAGTAAGACTCCGATTCATCGCGTCCGTTCGAGCTTAGGAACGATCGACAGCAACACAGGAAAAGGGCAATGTCGAACCGCATCCTGTCGTTGCAGTGCGGGGCGGAGACGGCGAAGGCTCGCTTCGGACCGGCGTTGGATGAACAGGTGCTAGTGAAGATTTTCCGCGTTTAAATTCGATCTAGATAGTTGAGCAGGTTAAAAATGTCAAATGAAACGATGCAGGAACTGAATTGCCGTTTTCAAGCCAATGCCGGTCATGGTCTTTCTTGTCTTGTGTAGCTTGGCGATTCGAGAAGCAGATAGGTAGGCAGACGTACCTTCAGCTACCTAGAGGTAGGTATTGCCGTTGCGAGATTGAAAAGTCTCGCGAATCAAAATTATAATTAACGTAGTTAGTGGATTTACCAGAACTGGACAACGAAATCGTATCAATGGTATCGCCGGTACGATACCCTATTGTGAGCCGAGGTAGTACGAAACCCTACCCTATCGTACCCGGTCGCAACCTATCAACGTGTATCGTGAATCAGCATCCGTAACAGCACATGCAAGAAACATCGCAATCGACTTTTGCCATGTCCAACTCTGGGAGATGACAGATATCAGCTGGCATTGTATGAGATGATCCGTCAATATTATTCTCTTGTAAAAATATCTCTTCTAGCAGTACACAATTAGCATATTCGGTTGGAATTGGCCCTTGTAAGGCGTTGTTCTGAAGATGCAATGTTTCAACGAAGTACAGCTGCCCAATTTCGGTGATAAGAGTTCCTGATAGATAGTTGTCATTGAGGTGAAGGTGTTGGAGGTTTTTGAGCTTACCGAGCTCAGTAGGAAGTTTGCTGTGTATACCCCATGAGAACTGCCCCTTCTCATCTTTGTAATTGGATTCTACTGATAGGGTCACGAGGCTTATCATATCTCCGAATTCCGAAGGTATGGTTGATGAGAGCCTTCGTTGTTTTGAGGTACGCAATGAATCGATCAGGTCAAAATTCGCCCGTGAGTAACGAATTAGTGTCGTTTACATTACTCACCAATTGAATGAGATGTCTAATTCTTCTAACATTTGTAGGCGGCCCAAAGATGTTGGAAGCTGGTTGTCAAACAAATTATTACTCAAATCCAATTTTCTCAGTGATATCAACTCTCCCACCTGAACGGGAAGAGACCCTGACAGAGAATTGCCAGAAAGATCTAGTATCTCCAGCTTCGTCAGCTGTGCTAATTCGGTTGGCAGACCTGCTATGAGACCACGTTGGCCTACTCGATCGTTGAGAAAGTTTGATTCTAGCGATAGATCGATCAAGTTCGTTAGCTGACCGATTTCAGAAATAATATTCCCCCCAAGATTGTTGCCCCCCAACCAAAGAATTTTTATCGACGTAAGGTTTGAAATTGATGTCGGTAAGGTTCCAGAGATGTCATTGTCATTCAGGTAGAGAGACTCTAAATCTGTCAATGAAGCGAATAGATCCGCTGGAATGGTGGACGTCAAGCCCACGCCTTCAAGATTCAGGTATTTTAGATACTTGAAATCTTTCAAAAACTTTGGCACTGGTATCCGAATCTGGTTTCTTTCCTCTTCTGGCGTATCATATTCGTTTCTCAATGAAAGAAAATAAAGGCTGGAGTTCAGAAGTTCAAGCTCTTGAACAATCTCTCCGATCAACTTATTTCTCCCAAGGCTCAACTGGGTAACAACTCCATCAATGCACTTTACTCCAAACCAGGAACATTCGTTTACTGCAGCAGAAAGCCATCCACTCTTATTCAGCCAGTTTTCACCAGACAAACTGAAAAAGAATGATGCGAGAAGCCATCTTAGAACGATTCGATCGACAGATAAATCATTTTCTGTTTTGTATATCCATGTGAAGGCTGCGTATTGTGGGCTTTGATAGTCGGACAATGCCGCTTTGCTGTCTGGGGATGCAGCTAGTATTATGCTTTCCAACCTTTCGTACTCGTTGATACCAAAACTATTTTCTTTGTCCTGAGGCAGATAGATTGACGGAGCAGGGGTAGTGGGACGCTTAGAACGCGCTAGAGAAGGTGAAATGGGTTGATCATCAGGCGAAATCGAAGGATAATGATCCGTTGGTACAAGAGATAGAAGCTGTTTGTGATGTTCCCCTTTGAGCTCGCCTTTAGAAGCACACCCTTTTCTCTCAGTATTGGGCACGATAGCAGCAAGAAAGTATTGAAAACTATCGTGACTCACCAGTGCATGTTGTGTTGCATGATGTAAAGTCTCCCAACCCAAATTGGCATTCACCCGGGTCGGATCTTTCCGCTATCAGAACACCATTTATACCAAATTCCAAATCTATTTGATATATTTTCCAAACGATGTCTTCCAACGGTGTTTCGTTAGAAAACTCAGCAGAAT
>JALLPF010000277.1:0-14534 GCA_036939455.1 Cyclotella distinguenda | reverse complement strand
TAAGCAAGTATAAGTAGCATTTTTTTTCACCGGAACTTTAAGTGCCGTTCCCCTGCACCCCATGTTCGCGGGTTATTTTCGGCTGATAACAAAGTTGTACTTATATCATTCGGTCCATTTTAAGGTTCACTCGCTTCTTGCTCGTTTTGCCTTTGGAGGTCATCCCCTATGTTTCGCTGCTGTTTTTTGAGGTCGCCCACAGTCTCCTCACCATCGTCCTCTTTGTCCTCTGCCTCAAAGGAAGGAGTGTATCTTCTTCGATCGAACATTGTTGGGTGTGATGCTTTCGTCATACGAGGTGTTGGATTTTCAGAACAATACCTTTCTTGCCCTTTTTTATTTTTAACCTCTGGTTTTCGCTATAACTCTACTTTTCCCTTGGAGACCAGGGAAGGTATGGGAAATAAGCTGATTCTGCAGAATCTAATACTCAAGGAGTTTGTTACTATACGGTTGATCCGTCAGAAAGCATGTTTGAATTTAAAGGATTGATAAAAAATTGCAAATGTCTTGAATTTTGAAAATGTCTGGAATTTAGTATTTAAGCCTTTTACAATTTATAAGAAAAACGGCTACAATTTTGTGAAAGGATGATATTTTGTTTCCCCCATACAAATTTTACTAATTCCTACGTGACAAGTCTGCAAATTTGAAAAAATCTGGAATGAATCAGTGATTTTATCGGTCTGGATGGTCAAAAATGAATTACGGGACGCACCCAGTATTTAAGCCTTTTACAATTTATAAGAAAAACGGCTACATTTTTGTAAAAGAATGAGATTTTGTTTCCCCCATACAAATTTTCTTAATTCCTACGTGACAAGTCTGCAAATTTGAAAAATTCTGGAATTGCCGAATATCAGACTTTTTCAGAATATCAGACTTTCTTCTGAAATCCTGCAAAAGTCTGGAAGTTTGTAAAAGTCTTAAATTCTGCATTTAAGAATTTATCTAAATTGCAGACTTTCTACGTAGGAATACTTATATAATTTTTGAATACAAGATTTAATACAATTATCTTTTTTCCCATACCTTCTTTATCTCGGAGGCGCTGGAATTCATTTTTTTCTTTTGTTACGTCGTGCGCCGTGTCATGTCAGAAACGCGCATACGTGGCGCCCGCGATGTTGTCATCGAAGCATCATCGTCAATCAACACCGTGTTCTTCTTCTTCTGTATAAGTAGGTGGTGACTTCTACTAACTTCAATAATGATTGTTGTCATAAACTCTCTTTGAAATACAACTTTCAACGTATCAGTCAGTTGTTGGTAGGTACTTACTGTTGTTGCTATTATCCTCCAGCTACTACTATACTTCCTTGCCACAACATCATACAACATCAACATCATACATCATCCCTGCATACGGTAGTCAGTCCACAACACCCCAAAATAACAATGAAGTCCATCCTCTTCCTCCTGGCAACAACAGCCCTCTCCGCCGCCTTCTCCCCCCTCCCCTCCACCCCCCACCCCAGCTCCCTCTCCCAATCCACCCCCGACCAAGACTTTCTCCGCTACGAAAAACAATCCCGGTCCGCCACCCAAGGCGACCGCCTCGTCGAACTCAAACGCCCCCTCGGCCTCGTCCTCAACCAAGACCCCACCGGCAACGTCTTCGTCCAAACCGTCGCCCCCCGCGGAAACGCCGCCCGATCCGGCATGGTCAAGGAAGGTGACATCGTCACAATGTGCTCCGCCACCTTCGGGAACGAAATGTGGTCCACGAGGGGGGTGGGGTTGGCGAGGGTGCTGGCGGCGATACGGGTGAGGAGCGGGCCGACGGTGAGTTTGGTGGTGGAGAGTCCGGGGAGGGGGAAGGTGAGGGGGGCGGAGGTGGCGAGGCAGGTGGAGGCGGCGCGGGAGGCGAGGGAGAGGGCTCAGGGGAGGAGGGATGAGTTGATGAAGGAGTTGGAGGAGGATGAGCGGAAGTTGAAGAAGGGCAAGTTTCTTGGATTGTTCTGAGGGGGGCTGAGTTTGGTTGGATTTGGAGGAGGATTATCAGTTATCAGTATTTGTGGGAGATTTTTTGAGGGATTTCTGTAGAGCATTGGAGGACAGCCTTGGGAGTGGTTACATCTGTATAGGAGGGAAAGTTAAGCACCTTGTGCCTCTCGGGACTGAAGGACATATGTTCGTTTGGTACATCCCATCGTCATGGTCGATGCTAGCAATTTAGCTTTGAATACAGCGAACATGTCACCAAATCATGCTGTTATTATACTTACTTGTAATAAAACGAATCGGCTAATATTAACGCGTATTAGAAATAGAAACCATGGTCAAGTTCGTTTGTTCTTCTACAGTACCATAGCATGACTGGAATCGATACCCCGCATCAATTGGCACACTGAGGATAACGTATATCTCGCTGTAGGTATCAGAATCTAAAGTACCATAGCATGATTGGAATCAATACCCCGCATCAATTGGCAGACCGAGGATATTCTCATAAATCGCTGTAGATAAATGAATTGTCACGACGACGAACGACCGCAGCCTTCATAGTATCATCCACGAACCCTGCCTCTCCTGGTAGAACTCTGACTAAGCATTCCGGCACCACCGCTCCGTCGGCCTCCACCTCCTTTTCCACCATCATTGAACAACGAGTCCGCAAACTCCTGCTCCCTCTCCAATTCCTGCCGTTGCATCTCCAGCTGGCGCTGGCGTTCCGTCTCCTTGGGCAAGACGGATACGAGACGAACCGGCGGAGCGCGATTTTCGTTATTGTGGAAGGATGAGACGCCGCGAATAACGTTGTTTTTGCGGAAGCGTTTGTAGTCCGGTTTGGTGCCGAGTCTTGCACCCCCCGATGGAGGTGGGAGGGAAAGAGGGACGATGAGACCGGTTACCCTTTGTGTTTTTGCCGCAGACCTGGGACGTTCGTCGTCATTTGTGCCGGGGGTGTCGTCAATTTTTCTGCGGTAGTTCTTGCGTGAGGCTGGGGCGGCGAGATACCACCCGTTGTCACCCATGGGAAGTGGGATTCGATCTTCCGGCACGCTTCCATCGCAGCTGTCTTCGTCTCGTGTTATCCTCTCGTTGTTGTTGGCATGGGAGGGTGTGGGTATCGCGTTTTCTGGTTCGTTGTTGACCGCATCATCGTTATCTTGACTTTGCATTTCTGGGATCGAAGTTGATGTTGCCTCAGATTCCTTTCTGCGTTTGGGGTTGGGCTGCAAAACGTCATGGTCGTAAGTCTTGGGATCATCAGAGGATTCCTCATGGACAACTTCCTGGGCTCGTTTACCCAACGTGTTGACCACCATTGGAGCATCATCGCCGTTTTTACGCTCTGCGTATAATCGATACGGGTGATTGAGATAGTTTCAAAAATCCGTGAGAGACAAAGCCAAGAAGAGTAAGCGCACTAACCTTCAGTAGCAGGAACATCATCAAATTCTGCATCGGTAGCATCGTCGTCCATCGTTTCGTCCACCTTGTCCTTGCGCTCGACCACCGAATCGCCCTGGTCCCAACCGGAAGGTTTTTCAATGGCATCATTTTTGGCATCCAATAATACACTTTTTCCAGTGATGGCCTTTGCTAAATTCCTCTGATTGGTACACCTCAATTCCACGTCATTCCCATTCAACCATTTGGAACAAGTTGCCTTCTTCGACGTCGCTTCCATCACCACCAATGCCTTATTATCGACCACGGCCCTCTGCACCCGATCCTTCCACCACGACCGAAACTCCGGTTCAGTATTTGGAGCATCCCTGAGTAAATGCAGCACGTCGGCACCGGCGGATTGAACGAGGGATGCAGTGTCATCGTCAAATACAGCCATTCTATATCCCTCCAATGCTGCACAGGGACCGTCGAGTTTGAGGTCATCCAGTATGGAATCCCCCGAAGGTAAAAAATCCTCTTCCTTGGGCATGGTGTCGGTCGGTTTGGACCTAGCCAACAGGGAGTGCAGATACCCTTCCGTAACCATGGGTTTACGGCACGCCCATGCCGCAATGTGCTTGGCGGTCGCCTTTTTTGCGGAGGTTACCAGATGGGTGGAATGATGTACGTCCCAGCTGGGAGAGTGGCGTGCGCCGATATAATGAAATCTTGAAACGAGACGGTTCTGCACGGCCGATGGGATGAGGGAGAAGGTGAATTGGAGCGGTACGAGGGCGATACGAATCCCGGAACCTTGTTGTCCGAAGAGGATGGTAACGTGTGGGTTCCGTTTGGAGTGTGACAGGGGTAGCAGGACAAGCGACGAATTCGGCTCAATTTTTTGAAATTTCGGCGGTTTGGCCCGGGTGTCGGTCTCGTTATTCAGCAAGCGGACCGCTCGCGCTTGAATCTCCGTCAATTCAACATGGACCACTCCACCCCTCGTCGGTCCTCCATCCTCATCCGTCTCGTCTCCCGAATCATCCTCGCCATTCCGACGACCGCCTCCGATCCCACCCAGAACTTCCGTCGTCAAATTGGAATCCACCGAAACGAAGGTGCCCGATTTACTCCCCAAATCCCCAAGACAACAAATAACCCCATCGATGGAACTGGCACAGGCGGCGATTTGATCGGGATCGGAGGGCGTTCCAAACTCCATCCTCCCCATTGTCATTGTCTGAGAAGCCGTGGGGGTACCGTGACGATCGGAGAGGAGACGAAGGGACGCATGATTCCTCGATATGCACCGGTCATCGATGATGAGGTCGCAGTCCTTTCGGCCGATGGTGAGTACCTCCCCCGAGTCTTGGCTGTATGACGATAGGCTGACGACGTTGGTGTGCTGCGATTCGGGCGGGGTGTTGGTGGAATCGGAGGGGGTTGTGGTGAGGCAGACGTGGAGGGGCGGGTGGAGTTTGGTGCCGCCGGTTATTTGGGTGATGCGGAGGAGCATGGAAGTAAGAAGTATTAAAGTATAAGTATACTTATTATTTTTGTGGAATTTATCGCGGGGAATTTGAAGATATAAATATAAGTATAAGTAGATGATAGAGAGATACCTCGATTATCTCCAACGTGTTTGAAAATTGTATCTTTCGTGACAACAAGAAGCACTGGTATCTTTTGAGCATAAAAGAAACGAGAAACCATGATCTACGATACCTAAGCACACAATCTACACCATGATGTAGGGTAGACCATGTTCATCAGGAGCACCGGACTCAGCGACGAGGTGGACATTCCTCCCAAAATCCTGAATTCACCACACGACGAACTAACCTTAAAACTCCACCGCTTCACAACCCACGCCTCCTCACTACGAATTCCCGCATCTCAAGTCTCGGCCCTAATCGGCCTCCACCCATTTCAAAATCTCCCCCAACTCCTCCACGACCTGGTCTACCAATCCCATCAGGGCACACTGCTGCTTCGACGAGATGCCGCCGCATTGGGCCTATCCATCGTCGACGCCGCGCACGAACAAGAGCAGATGCTCGCTCTGGCGTCCGCGGTCTCAAAACAAACGGAGGAATTGGTTCGACGGGCGATGGAGGTGTCCTCGGGCAAACGCAAGCTGCAAACCGTCGAGGAGGTTCAATCCATCCAAACGGAGTTGTCCATAGAGGCTGCCATGGCGGAAAAGGCGGGAAAGTTGTCGCGAAGGCAACTCGAGATATTGGTGGACGCCACGCGAGGACTTGTCTACACGGGATTCGGTGCTTGTCACGAGGAGGAGGCGTTGGATGCGTACGAGAGGCGGGTCGGGTGTTGTGTTAGGGAGAGGAATGAGGGTCGGATGGAGTGGCAGTTTGAACGGGTGCTTTTGGAGAATGGGGAGACGGGGGTCTCTGCTGCTCCCATGGGAGGGCCATGTCCTGTTGGATCAGGTATGTTTGGGCGAAGGGAGGTTGGAGTGGTGGGTGATGGGAAGATTGAGGACAAGATTGTATCCACTTCCACTTCGATGGAGTTTCATGACGATGCGTTGGATGGTTACGACGGAAGGGAAGGTTCATCCAGTTCCCATTCATCAAAGACGTGTTTTTTCAAGATCGTTGGAGCGGTGGATGGTATACGTGATGAAGTTTACATGGACGGGCCTCCTGATACTTCTGCCTTGATGAATCCCGTGTCTGACCCTGCAATCAACCGGTTTCCTCATTTAGAACAAACCAAGACAAACGCCGCAACTAATCAAACGGATATGCAGAATTCATCGAATGACAATGGGGAATTCTCCGATGATGAAACTGACCAATGGATATCCAAATACCGTGAATCTCCTCCGGATCCAATCTCCGGCAACTGTCCTCAACACATTGCAAATAACGCCGAAATCACCAACGATCGTGCCAACAACCTCACGCTTCGTCCCATCATAGTGGAGTGCAAACATAGAATGCACCGGGCTCAAATTCCTCCGCCGCTGTACGATCAAATACAGACCTGCCTGTACTGCCAATTGTACCGAGTGAATGATGCCGATTTGATCCAAGTTGTGCGACGTCGAAAACGTTCCGGCAAAGACGAAGACCCATCCAACGGAACCGTGCCTGCCGATTCCACGAATCAAATCGATATAACAATCACTCGCCTATCCCTCGACGACCCGTTGCACAATCACAGACATCATTGGCACGTCACGATCTTGCCGCGTCTTGCCTCATTCGTCGACGCGGTGTACAATGTGAGACGGGAGGATGGCAAGAGGTACCGTTTGCTCATGGCGCTGGCCCGAAGCCGGGAGGAACAGGGTGGGGACGCCGCGGAGAAGGATGCGTGGGAGGTGTTGTGGGAAGAATGTCCTTGGTTGGTGTATTGTGATACATCGTTTGGGAGAAGGGGTTGACTGGGAGATTGTGCTATATTAATGGCGGTGTGGTGATGATTTCTCCAAACCAACCACATGAAGATTATCCATCCATTCGAAAGGTCAGGAACGATCACCGGCAACATTATCCATTTGGATTTATTTTTCTTGACACGATGTGTACGGAGATAGGACAGCACTTCTTCCAATCCGGTTCCATCACCACGTGTATGAGCTGTTTGTTGAGCTCGAAATGCGTAGAATTCTTCCATAAGGTCGTGGATAACACTTTGTTGGTTTTGACTTTTGAATGCAGGATCGTACGTTTGTACAGATCTCTTTGATCATGATTCGTTGGTTTGAATAAATTTTTGATTCCTGAGTTGCATGTCTCTCCAGAAGATGATTAGCATTCTCCAAAAGTAGCAAGGAATGAAGATTGTTTGTGACTGTGTTATTGCAGTGTGTATGGTTTAATCCATCCGCATGTGTTGCATAGTCTTTTACCGCTTGGTGCAGATCACCGTTGAGGTCATAACTCAATTCAGGGCATTATTCAGTTTTCATTCGCACATTGGTTGAACGAAACATGTTGCAAGTTTCTTCTCAGCGTTTTCACGGCGCGCGGCTTCCAACTTTAATGCTTCTTGTAACTTTTTAACATGATCCAAATAAACAATATCACTGGTTTTGCAGCATTCTCTCGTAGTGGTTTGTCTTCTACCGCTTGGTGCAGATTACCGTTGATGTCATAACTCAATTCAGGGCATTGTTCAATTTTCATTCGCTCATTGATTTGAACAAAACACGTTGCAAATATCTTCTCAGCATTTTCATGGCGCTTGGCTTCCAACTTTAATGCTTCTTATAGCTGTTTCAATATGATCCAAATATATCACTGATTTCACAGCATTTGCTCATGTGGGTTAAAGTTTACCCGAGATGTGAGATGGGGATTTGCTAAATCATGTGAAGGAAGATTTTGTTGTAAGTCATGTGTCTGTTGCTTGGTCCTATAATGAGGAAACAGGAAAGGAGATATCCACTCCGTAGGCCAGTGTGTCAGGTCTTGACAGCGGATTGGAATGTTTCGCGCCTGTCCTTGTATCGTCTTGGTTGATGAAAATGGTAGAAAAATCCAGCAAAGTATGTTTTAATCAATAACACACGTAAGGTGATCCGAGACAGATAGATTCTTGTTTGAAATGCATAATGTGGCGACGTTTACTCGTTCTTGTGCGTCTGCTGTGTCCTGATGGTAGCTGCAAGTACGCCTATCCTCTAGTCCATTCATTATTCGGCATGGTGTTCCGGGTAAAGCTGTCATGGTTTTAAAATACTATGTTAACGATTCGAGAGCGCCTAGTTTGGAGAGAGAATTTGATCTGAAATTGGCACAACACAATTTGAATGACCTTCTATGTCGCCACATTCTATAATAATGAAGAGATTGGGTTTGATCCACACCAGTTTCCTGGATGTCGTTTACAGGAATGCTAGTTGCGGTGTTCTTTGAAGATTTGTGAAGTGATGTGTTTCGCTTGTCTCTACCATAGATTCTTATGACTGGTTTATTCGATTTGATGGATTTACTACTGTGTTGTCACTTGTGTCATTCGTGGCTTTCGTGGAGGGAGATGACGGTGCAACGATAGTATCAAACATGTTCCCACCTCTTGTTCCAACGACACTTGCGATGTCTACCAAGGCTCTCGTCTGATTTTGACGTGGGGAAGGGGTTTTTAAAAGCTATGTTTACTAGTGAGAGCAAAGAGAGCGTGGTTTCGGAAGGGAACGAGATCTGGTTTGGCACAACAAAATTCGTTCGAATTGAGTTGTGGTAAATTCGATTTGGTTGATCTCCGTCGGCGTGACAAGCGGTTCTCAGACCCATCACATTTCGGTGTCTGTGTGGTGGGGTCAAAATTCGTCCGTCACTCTCCACGATCATATGCGCGGTAATAAGGCCGTAGTAGTGTTGGACTGCCTTTCCGGTAATTTGTTTCTCCTTGTTTGTTGAAGAAAAGGTATCCTAGCAGAAGGTGATGTCACTCTCATGTCTATGCATGGGAATTATATAAGTCAAGCGGTGGTGTCATCCAATCACCCATTCTCACTCGTCCTCCATCTTCCCACCCCAATAATCCATCATGACCATGACACCCACCACCGACATCACCAACATGAACCCCAACCCCAACAACGACAGCGACAACACCCTCCGGAACGACATCCGCTCCCTCCTCCACTCCATTGAACTCCACGACCTCACCCTTCACCCAACCACCGGCCCACCCATCCCCGCCGTCCGCGCCATCCTCGGCGCCCGCTCCCCCGTATTCCGCCGCATGCTCTACGGCGACTTTTACGAGAACCGCCACGGAGAGATTCGATTGGAGTACAGTCAGGAGGTGGTGAGATTATTGGTCGATTTCTGTTTTACGGACGAGTTGGCGGTGGGGGGCGAGAACGTGGAGGAGGTGAGATTGTTGACGGCGTTGAGTTCGGCGGCGAATTATTTGGATGTGCCCAAGTTGGATCGGGATGTGCGATGTATACTTGAGGAGAAGATGGGGTTGTTTCCGTCGTTGGCGTGCGTCGTTTTGGATGAGGCGAGTACTATTATGAGGGAGGATATTTGTACGGTGGCGTTGGAGAGGATACGGGCGAGACCGAGGGCGGCGCTTCTGGGGGAGGTTGGAGGAGTGGTGGAGTTTGGATCGTGTTTGTTGGAACGGGTGGTGTTTGACGAGTTGTCGTGTGCGAGCGAGTGGACCAAGTTTAGGTGTTTGAAGAGGTGGGTGGAGGGGTGTCGGGAGGATGCTGTTGACGACGAGTTTTCGAGTAATGAGGAGGATGGGATTGTGAGATCCAAGACTTCTGATTCGTTCGAGCACGAGGATACCAAGACGGGTGAAGAGAATAGTGTGCAACGAAAGCGAGCCGTGGCCAGACGTCTTGCCCGAAAGATCGATTTGTCGCTCATTCCAGCCTCGGATCTTGATACGGTTTCGGACTCTGGGCTGCTGGAGACGCAGGACCTGTTTCGAGCGTATCGGCTACAGGCGTTGAATGCGGAGAGGACCAAATCCAAAGTTTTTGTAGAGGGTGCGGGTTTGGTGGAGGTTAATGGTACTTATATTCAAGGAGGGGTTCATGAGGGAATTCCAATGTATTCGAAGGAGGTGTGTTTCTATTTTTATTCTCTTCACACTTAACCGACGGCGTCGTGATACTCATACATTGATCTTGTTGACGCAGGGGGTATGGAAGGATAGAGAAGAAGTCTTTCGGATATTCCTCTGCACATACTCCAACGGAAACAGAAGTTGGTGCATCAGCATCGTTCCCACTGGGAAGGAGCCAGGTAAGACCACCGACGTGGATTTTTACGAGTGTCCAGTCACGTATGGAGGAAAGGGAACAGGGGTGACATTTGGGTCAGCGGGGGCAGAGCATGGATCGGGTGTTGTGCCGAGCAGAGGTTGGAAGCTGGTCAATTTTGGGCAGCCTCCGGCGCCAAAGTGTTCGTTGATCTCTGGTTGTTTCGAGGATGCTTGAGAGCGCCATCAATGTAGACAAAACATCATGTTATGTTGATGTTAAAAATAATTTAGTGCTATAATAATTCTGATGCTTGGCGAAACTGCGCGAACGCAAATTGAAAACGAGGTAGTTAGAACTTACAGTGCATTATTATTTCTTATTCATTGTTGTGTGGCCACATCATGCATTCCCAGGATGGGTCTTAATGGTTCAGACAAATAATTACAGATGATTCATCCATGGAACTTTTTCCCAGATGCAGCATAATCCTTCAGCAATTGACAGGGCTCGAACTGCTCTCCCAGGGCACTAGCAAATCCATTCATTTTGTCTACATACGAGGTAACGCCCACCTGATCCAAGTATCGGAATGGCCCCCCTTTGAATGGGGCAAATCCAATACCGAAGACTAATCCAATATCACCAGCAACAGGATTCTCAATGATTCCACCTTCGAGACACTTGACAGCTTCATTCACCAGACGAGAAGCAATGCGATCTTGAATATCGGTCTCGCTCATTTTCGATACATTTCCTCCAGTGAACTCCTTCACATAGGCATTCACCTCGGATCCAATCACCTTGCCTTTTTTGCCGGTGTAAGTGAAGAAGCCCTGGTTTGACTTCTTACCCAACCACCCTTTCGCAACCATATTGTTCATTAGGGACAAGTCTCCGCCGCCCATCCGTTTCCCCAGGTCAGCCTCGGAGAGAAAATTCGCAACTTTGGATGCAACGTCTACCCCGACCTCATCAATCAATGTGATTGGACCGACTGGCATGCCGAACTTCTTCATCGCCTTGTCGAGAGTCTCTAGCGGTACACCTTCCTTCACAAGCGCTGTTACTTCAACAAGAATCGGCCCAAGGCAACGATTGACGTAGAACCCAGGGACATCCTTTACCAGTACACAGGTCTTACCCTGTTTCGTTCCCACCGCGAACGCGGTAGCCAAAGCCTCGTCCGAGGTACCCGCATGAGGAATGATTTCCAATAAAGGCATACTCGGCACTGGACTAAAGTAATGCATTCCCACAATATTCTGAGGGCGTTTCACCTGAGGTCCAGGTGCAGCGATGGAAGCGATTGGGATGGCACTCGTATTGGTCGCGAACACGCAATGATCGGGGGTGCATTCCTCAACCTGCTGAACAATTTCTCTTTTGAGGTCCAAACTTTCAAAAACGGCTTCAATGACCAAATCGGCAGAGGCAAAGTGACGGTTCAAAGATTCTGTCTTGTCTGAGAGTGGAGTGACTCGAGAAGTGTTCATGTTCAATTCATGCTTGGTCATACTACGACGGCTATGTTTCTTTTCCCAATTGTCGGTCATGTAACTCACTCCCCGACCAAGACTTGCATCATCTCGATCTTTGAGTAGCACATCATATCCCTTCTCGGCTGTAACCTGTGCGATTCCTGCACCCATGAGACCAGCGCCCATCACCGCCACCTTCTTTACGGGGAATGGATCGACCTTGGAAGGATTTTTCTTTTGTTGCTGCATCGCGTCGAAGATCCCGATCAGAGCTTCACTCTCTTTCGTCGCGGCGAGTTTGGCAAACTCCTCTCTCTCGTTTTTATACTTGTCTAAACCTGTGGGGTGGGAGAGACCGTATTTTACACAGTCAATGATTGCGTTGGGAGCTGGATAGTTTCCTCCCGTGTTCTTGTCCACCATCTTCTTAATCTTATCCCACATCAAATATTGTCCAGGAGGCGTATCTTCAACAAAGCGATCCATCCAGCTCTTCGCCTTAGGCTTGCTCTTTTTTATGGTACCATTGGCGAGACCTTCGGCGGTTTGAATTGCCACACTTTCAAGAGATTGGGGAGCCACCACCAAGTCGACCAATCCCATTTTCTTCGCTTTGTCGTGCCGGATGTCTTTGCCGGTCAGCATCATGTCCATGGCTCCTTGGACTCCCACCAAGGCAGGCAAGTTCTGCGTGCCACCGAATCCTGGCAATAATCCTAACTTTACTTCAGGTAGACCCATTTTTGTTGAGGGCGAGTCGGTGCAAATTCTGTAGTCACACCACAGGGCTTTCAAAATGGAGCAATAAGTCAGGATACGAATGAGTATAAATCGTTGGGATAAAAAAAGTGATAATCATATCATTATTTGCAACAACAGCAGCAGGATTTCAATTTTCACAATATCAAGCAAGCATCTTGACCATCAAATTAGGCAGCAAGCAAAGATTCGCCCCTCAGCACTGTAGCGATATAAATAATAGATATAAACAAATATCAAGCAAGCATATTGACCAAAAAATGAGGCAGCAACTAAAGATTCGTCCCTCATCATTGCGGCGATATAAATTATAGATAATATAAAGAACACATACTATTAATTCTTTTGCACTTACCCCACTCCAAACCACCCCCAAGAGCAGGACCATGAATAGCCGCCACCATAGGCACACCCTTCTCCTTCATCTTCAAAAAGAAATTCAACGCCTCCTCGATCACCGGCACCAATTCCTTCTTATCCTTGACACTCGAAATATCGAAAATGTCCGCTCCGGCAATAAAACCCGATTCTTTCGCAGAGGTGAATACCGCGCTCTTGATATCGGCATTGAGTGTCACCTCGGACCAAAGACATTGTGCTTCGTGCATCACGTCGAAGCTCAATGTGTTGACCTTCTTCTCGGGGTTGTCGAATCGAATGATGGCGACGCCCGATGGGGTGATTTCAACGTTGGAGAAATACTTGTATTTACGTCCTGGTGTTGAAACGAATGGCGTAGGTGAAGTGGATGCTTCGGCCGAGACGGCGGTGGAGAATGCATGATGGGTTAGGCTGAGGGGGGCGGGGAATTGGGGCGTGATGCAGCGTGCAGAGTTGGCGGCGGTTTTGGCGCGAAGATGACTACTGCTTGGCGCTAAGCGTCGATAAAGGGGAGGGGAGATTGATTTCCTTAGTGCTCCGTTCATCATTGTAATGAGTTGGAATGTGCGATGATATTGGCACGAAATAATAATACTAGTATATTACTTATACTTTATTATGGTGATTTTCGTTTCTTCCGCGAACCGCAAGCATAGAGTGGAAGGCCCGTCGTCGTCATGATGTTGTCGATCAAGGTTGATGGGAGTGTCAAAGATCGCCGCGTCGAAGACACGCGTTGAAAATAAGATACGATAGATACCTTAAAGATACCACCGACAGATTATATTTTAAAGCTTCGTTATTTTAATTCTTTTCTAACATCGTCGGCCTGTGGTCACGGTGACGATGGTGGAAAAAGCCTTCGCGTCTTGNCCACGGTTGCGTTGGATTCCGGGTCTGGTCCCACGGTTCGAATCGTTGCGACCTTGGTGATCGTTGTTGTTACGGGTTATGTTGCCTCCCCGACCTTGGAGGTCATTGTTGTTTCGACTGTTGATCGTACGGTTTGAAGCAGACGAGGTAACAGCAGAAGGGTTGAAGTTTCTGGTCCTGATATTTGAAGATGTGTTGTCCGATGCGAATGAGGTCCCAGCAGCGAAGTTGAGCTGTCTGGGCCTGAGATTGGATTGAGTGCACAACGGAACCTCGGTGAAGATGGACTGTGAGTCCATTTTGGTCTTGACATTGCGAACGAAGATAGCCATGACCCTGACTGCTCTTGTGTACCTGTCAAGGGGTAGACCGTTGACGCTGTTGGACTTGGCACAGCTGATGTTGTTTGAGTTCCACGAAATTTCGGAGAGGCGGATGAATACAGATTCGATGGTGGTGTATGCAATGACGTAGAATTGCTTTTGGAGGTGATCGTTGGTGGCATGCCATTTTTTGAATGGGGCGTTGTGGAATAGGAGGTACATGCATTTTGCACAAGTGAGAAGGATGGATGAATTCTCGCCCACGTACATTGGTTGGGTGGCAATGAGTGCGAAGAAGTAGATTATGTTTGCCAGAAGGCCCTTGATGTAGTCGATGGACTGGAGAGACCCTGGACGTTGAAGCATAACATTCTTGAGAGTCCTCTGTGACTCTGGTACTCCTTCTTCCATTTCGGCGTTGGTGGTGTCCTCCTGGTGTTTTATCAGCTGCACAGCTTGGCCACTGCCTGTCTGGGGAACAAGGAGGAGGAGGTCGAAGACTGATACGTCGGCGGATAGCGACAATACTGCGTTTTTGGAGTAGTCTCCCTTCAAAATTGCACTGCATGCGTTTTTTCGCGATGAAGTCGAAGGAGCGGTCCGTGTTGATGTTGTTTGTACGAACATCGAACGAAGACGATTCTGATGGTGGTTCCATTCCACTGATGAGGAACCTCTGTA
>JALLPF010000276.1:0-12552 GCA_036939455.1 Cyclotella distinguenda | reverse complement strand
CAGTGATTTTATCGGTCTGGATGGTCAAAAATGAATTACGGGACGCACCCATTATCAATACGATCCATGATAAATTCGATTTTTGGTGCAATCGACACTGATTTTGAGGAACGGTTTCGTACGTTTTTGACAAGTAACGCGCGTGCCGGTGCCGAGTGCCGACATAAAGGCGCCGGGGCGCAAAAATACGTATCACAAGATCCAGATTCGAAAGATTCTGATGCATTTTGATTCGCCATCTGCACAAGAAACATGAAGTAGTATAGTGATTCTCCCAACTATCACACTTCCGCATTTTTTAGACAAAACGGTGAAGTATGATGATATTTTGTTATATATTTCTCCTTCTCCTCCCTGGAAGGCAGACAGATATAATCATCACGACGGCATTGCAGTTTAGCAGTGATTCAGTGGGAAGTAACGGTTTCCAAGATGACCCACTTGTTTTTGTCGATCGCGTGTATGTCCCCTACGGACCAAACCTGGTGGCAACGCCAAAACAAACCGATCAGCCGTGGGAGGGATATGCCTATGGAATGGGAGCCGCGGAACATTGGGCATACGATTACATGGAAAAGTACATTTATTCTCAGAGCGAGGCGGGTGGGTTCATTGCAGTCATTGATTGGAGCACCCTGCCAGGCGAGGTGACCCCCTTCTCCATCGATGTGTGTGGAGAAAACTGCGAGATTCGTGACATTGCTGTTTGTTCTGAACAGGGCTTGCTTTTCTTGACGCGAACAGATCGGAATGATGTCTTGGTGTATGAAACGGTCAAGCGAGGCGCGCCTGCCATTCCAACCCTCGTTGAAGAGATCGATGCTGGAGGTTCACCAGATGCTCTGAAGTAAGTTTTCGTATCTAATGTTGTGCCTTCTCCAGCCGAACCAAGTACTTTCTGTGTGAAATCAATGAATGCCCACTGTCGTCATGTGTATTCGTCGTAGGCTCTCCAACGACTGCAAAATTCTTGCAGTGGCGAACGTAAATGAGGGAACTGACAAGATAAATTTTGGATCTGTCACGCTTGTCAAGAACTTCGGGCCAACAGATTCGTTAACCACAACCCAAACCATTACCTTTACACAATTTACCGAGACCTATCTTCTGGATCGTGATGTGCACTTACCTCTCACTCAGAAATCGACCATCTACTGGAATACTGAAGCAGAGTCATCAGATGGAGAGACCTTTGGCTGGGAGGAAGAAGGAGGGGTCATTGAACAATTCAACCCCGCAATTGTGCTCAATCCAGAATTTCTCCTATTTAACGAAGACGGATCCGAACTCTTCATCAATTTGCAGGTTAATTCAGCTCTGATGCGAGTCGACACTGAATCAGCAGTGGTGTCATCTCTAGACGGCTACGGTCTTAAAAGCTTTGGATCTAGTAGTAATGGTGTGGATATTGTGAAAGATGGACAGTGTACGTTTGTGAAAAATGATTGCCTCTACTTCGAGAAAAGTCCGGATGGCATCGCTACTGTCGAATACGATGGCATCGACTACATCCTCACCGCGGACGAAGGCAGTGACTTCGACTTGGATGATTTCGAAGAGAAACGAAGTTCCGCGGACCTCTTTGGAGAAGGCGCTGCATTTTTGCATCCTGGTTTTACGTTTGACAAATCCTTCTTCGTGCCTGGAAACTCTACTGCTGGATGTACCGCCCACTTTCAAGCGGATTGCGAGGCAAACCTTGAGGCCGGATTGGTCGATTGGTGCTCGAACCTAGATATCACCATTGGATCCTCCGCTGTTGATTATTCCAACGCTAGTGCGCCAGTGATGAAAAAGATTGTTGGGTTGGGTGGACGTGGAATCGGAATATATCAGCTTCCAAGCAATCCTCAAGATAGGATGGTCCAAGTGTTTGATTCCGAGTCTCAGTTCGAACAACAAACCTGTTCAAAGTTTGATTGGGCTCAAAATTCGATCATGGACGAAGAATTTTCACCGTCGTGTGATGAGTCTAACGTTGTGGAGGAAATCTGTCCCGCCTGGATTCTGGCAGACGACGATTTCCGAGCCGACATAAGTGAACGGTGAGATCTTTTTAGGGCCATCAGTTAAGTTTTGTTCAATTGTCTTCCTAGCATCAATCCTGACCATCATTGTCGCCGTGATCTTTCCTACAACAACGATAGGAATAACCCCGAAGAAGATGGATGTGTCAGCACCGGCGGAGCCTGTCCCATGTCTGAGACAGTGGATGAAAAGGCCGAGGAGGATGGTATGGCGGTGGAAGGAATCGTTGTAGGAGTGGCCTGTGGGCATCTTGTGGCTGTTGCCTGCGGTGAAAGTAACTCCATGTGTCTACTATACGACATTTCCAACATCACCAATCCCTCTCTCCTCAAGACTTTCCACCTGAGCGAGGTTTCCAAGTCGAAGAATCCCGAACAATCCTACCTCAAGGATCTTGGTGACATTGATTCTGAGACAATCCTCTGGATTCCACCCAGTCGAAGCCCGACGGGCAAGTCTGGTTTCCTCTTCGGAGGTGCTATCAGCGGAACGCTCTCTTTTTATGAGTTCCAATGCCTTGAGCCAGAAGACCTGTGCTTCCCTGATGGATGCGACACTGTAGATGAAATCAACAGCAGCAACAATTCCGGAAATTCTTTATCTACTACAGCTATTGCATTGATATCTGTCGGGGCAGTGATTGCGGTTGGATTGGCGGCGTTTGGTCTGAGTCGCATGATTAAGTCCAGTGACTCCTCCAGTCAAAATGTTGTTAAAGCACCGGGTGAAGTTGCCTAGTTAAGTCCTATCGAAAGAAGCGAATTGTACAGAAGTAGTGTTGGACACGACTCCGTCAAGGGATGTAGCTGTTTGTTCTCATGGATGGCGGAGGTATTCTCCATTACACATTAAGTCTTGGAAAATGCTGAAGTTGCTATGATCAGAGTTTCATTAATTTCTAAATATATTGCAAAAGTAATCCAACAAAACAAACTTTTTGACCTCACAGGTATAACTTGTTTGAAATATGGCGCGCTATACTATTTGTATTACTTGTTTCTCGCAAGTCATCTTTACTCATCGCAGTAAAATATTGTACCACACGATTCGATATCGCGAAGAGTATGATAACTCGGCCTCAGACAATATGAACTTACAACCCTCATTACCCAAGATAATAATAATATCAGTCCTAACAACCAGTCGAACATGGACGAGCTCCTCTCGCTGTTCGTATCAAGCAGCTCACCCGAAGCTCCACTAACAACTGCGAATCCCACGCCTCTCGCTTGCTCCAATGTCGTTTCCCCATCGGCCACCGATGACTTTAGTTCCTCGTTCGGAGATGCCATTGCCCGTTCTCCCTCCCAAATCATCTCTCCGTCCACAGTTCGATCAAATTTGAGTACTGCCAAGAGCAACGATACTCCCACTGATCCAATCACCGGCCTTCGCATCACGGATCGTCGCACATCCCGTGCTGACATGATCGACGCCTTCTCTCCCTTTGATTACAAATCGTGTTCCATTCTGGCTGCCTCCTCCAAGACCGAGTGGCAGGGATATATGGCCCATGCCAGCAAGACCAATGTGGCCACGTGCGGTATTCTCACAAAAGATGTGGGGTCTCGATTGAGTCAAAAGACGGGACGGGCCTACGCCATACTGAATTTGGGGGATTTACCAGCGCACCATTCCAAGGGACCCTCCATCGGGATGATTCCTGTCTCGGTGACCGTATTCTTGTTCGGTGATGCCCTTCAATTGTTGAGCGGATCCAAGCACTATTTGAGGGCGGGATATGCTGTCGCGGTGCTTGGTCCGAGTGTCATGGGGGCGAGGAGTGAAGACAAGTCATCGTCCGATGCGGGTGTTACGTTGAGCGTGAGCGATCCACGTCAGGTGCTGCTCGTTGGTAGGTGTATCGATTGTGATCAATGTAAGGGAACTGTTCGAAAGAAAACCACGGGCGAGTTTGGTCATGCAAAATGGGAGGATGTTCGATGTGGGACGTTGATTGATGCGAGGATTGGGGCGTATTGCCCTGCGCACAAGAGACAGGGGCTGTCTTCGGGTGAGAAACGAAATCAGGCGAATGGTAGTAGCAGAATCTCAAGTATGTCAACGTTCATTCAGAAGCAAAGAATGGAGAGCACTTCCGGCAGAGCAAACCCTATCGACAAGAGAAACGACGGGGTACTCAAAACTGGATCTTATGGAATTACACAATCACGTGTTTCAGAAATGTTGTCGCAAGCAGGAATTTTTGAAAACAAAGTTATGACTGGTTACCCTAAGCCAACCGCTGTCATGTTGAAACGAGCCCCACTCCACATGAAAAAGTCGACTGAGTTCAATACAATGAATCGACCCAATGCTGAGAATAATGACAGCAGAAAAGCAAACCCATACTATCCCGTAAAACAGACTTGTGCAACGCAAACTAGGAGTGCCGAGGATCTACTGGGGGTAGCCCTTCTGCGGAAGCGATCGACGCCAGAAGGAGTTTCTAGACTGCAATCGTTCATATCACCGACTTCTTCATCAAACAAACGTCAATGCAAGATTTTCCACGTTGAGGGATATGATGGATCTGTTCAAGTTCCAAAACCGAGTAAGACTCTGTTCCATAATTCTTCCTCGACATTTTTAGCAAACTATTCTGCAAATGGTGGTGCGACTAATCTGTCATCGAAGGAAGCACAAGAAATATTGGAGAAACAACAAAATGTGAAGCAATTACTCATGGATCAGAAACTGACAAATTCGTCGATCAAACAAACCGTCATTGCGAATAAAACCAAGGACGATCCATTCGCCTCACTCTTTGGTCAGAATGATCCTTCATCTACATTTTCAATGGATAAAGACGCCATCCTAAATGCCAAGAGTAGATTTTCAACTGCCGCCACCGCGGAAGAGTATGCAAGAGCGAGAAGTGTGCTACAGCTGTTGGAAGTTCGAGAGACCGAAATAGACCGGCGCAAAGAAAGAACCGAAAAGAATAAGAATGCTGCCAGTGGCAACGACAAAAAATCCGCAGCTATAGTCACCACGGGATGGATATGCAAGACATGCAAGGCAGCATCCAGTATCGAGCCGCTGAAATGCGTTCGCGCGGGGCATGATGTGAGGCAGCGGCGAGAATTGAAAGAGAGGAAATCTGCTGTCGGCACCCGGAATGACAGAATGGATCGGCATGGGAAAGAGACCGAGGATGGCGGTATGACTCTTGGAAGTGGATTGGAATGGAGTGGATGGAGGGCAGATTTGAGATCCGATCATTAGTACGATTGGACGATTGGCTTTGGTATTACGCTACTCATCCTTTTGAGGCTTTTTCTTTTAACTGTTTAATAAACTTACAAAATCAAAATGAGTCAGTACGAAAGCAAGAGCCCCGAATTCATGAAACATTCAATTCAACAAAATTCGATTCAGAATGGTCGGTTTGTGCCCCCCTCACTACGGTTGACACCTTCACCCACTACTGATGTAGAGGGGATTGTCTGCCATAGCAGTGGTTGTAAGATCTATCCTCCTTCGTGAGCCGGAACAAACATCAAATCCTACCAAGATGATAATCGCTTACCGGCGCTACTTCTGTTCGTTCTTTTTGCCACTTTTCGTACCTTCTCCGTGCCCCGTATGCCGCCGCCAAACACATACAACCAGCGATAAAGATGGCGAATTGCCGAATGAACACAGACATCAAAACACCGAAAGCGACTATAATTGCTTCTCCGATTGAGATGCATTGGGTGAGACATCCTTCTCCCATGAGGCGAATGAACATTTTGAAGAAGTGAAGGGAAAGAGCAAGAAACATGCCGCAAAATACTAGTATTGCTTGAAAGAAGTGTTTCATACTGGACGATACAGAAGAGGTTGATTCGAGAGTTCGCCCTCTCAGTGGTTTCGTGACATGGGTTTTGCGACCCTCAGTACTCAGATGTCTTCGATTGCTGTCGCTGTCGCTGCCGCTAGAACCAAACGAACCAAACGACGAAAACGAACCTAATGTACTCTAGAGCGATCAATGAGGACACAAAGTTGAAGGATCAAACAGATGATTCACTATTTGTCATAGAATCAACAGTCAACAGTGCCAATGCAGCCGTTCATTTGCAGGTAGAGAACTCACCATGAAAGGCACCACGAATATTTCAAAACTGTCAACAATATGATCGATCACCGGAACACACTTGCCCACATACTCCAATATAGCCATCACGCCCCAAAGAACCAAGCTCGGCCACGACGACATGATTTTCTCCATGGTTTCGTCCATGTTAAAATTTTGCGGGGCAATCTTTTGCGAAATGCCAATTAGAAACATTGTCAAGAAGGGAGAGATGCCGGAGTTCCCTGATAATGTGAAGGAGAATGCCGTGTTGGCAGCTGCTTTCAGGACGACGTCCATGGTCGGAATCTGTTGGGATCTTCGTGTCTAGTGATAAACTGATAGGGGGTGAACTGGAAGAAATGGGATTTTCGGGACAATACACCATGTTTGTCTCTTTATGTGGGGTTTTTATTGGAATACCGTCTTGCTTGGGGTTTAAGAGACGCCAAATCACGCAGTTGACGCAATATATCTCAATTCAGTGAAAATACTAATCCCCCATAGGCTGTATCATTCCAGATGTTTTCCCCCTAAAAGTGAGGTCAGATTATGTAAATTCGATTTTACATCCATGTTAAAAAATTCTCTTAAACCCCAAGCAAGACGGTAGTGTCCTTTTCCCCGAACCTAGATTCAATTGCTGAACAATGGAAGTAATTGACAGTTGCTACTATCAAACTGAGGAAACAACCAGTCCAACGAATCGAAGCGACCTTCAGACTGATACCAAACTGACATTTCAACTGCTTTTACTCATTTGTACAAAACAATATCAGCTTTTAAAGCTAATCATAATTTTGACATCAGTTCAACTTTATACCTGCTTACACTACCTTCAATTTGAGCTCGCTGCTACAAGTTAGGGGACGCCCTACTTTGCAGTCCACTTCAATTCGGCCAACAAAGAATAATCTCACACGCTTCCTCTGCGAGTGCCACACCAAGGAATTGACTTATGCAGATTGATCTCCTGCAAATATCTACCAAAAGAATTGTCATTTCCACCAGCCAATAACCTTTTTACATCTCAACAAAATGAGTAAGAAAACTCCCACAATGATGGAGGATCTTGAGAAGAAGGTTCAACAACTTACCAATTTGATAAGCCAGCTAGCCGCAGCGACATCTGCTGGACTCAAGCAATCAGGCAATCCCAATCCCAGCTCCTCCACTGGCGCCGGAATCTTTGCAATCACTCCTGGCCTATCCAAAGGTCAAGATATTATCAACTACTCTACCAAAGCGGGGTACGGGAATAACACAGCTGGGATAGCTCCACTTCCGATGACCTTCGACTTGAAAGTCTCACAGGTTGTAGCTTTCAAAACCGAACTTACCTTTCGTGCCAATGCAATGGGTTGAAACACTGGGGATCAAGGCATCACCCGTTTCAAAAATGCTGATGGAGTAGACATCGACGTCATCTCCCAGTATGGTCAAATCGATCAGAAAACCCTCAAGACTGCCTGTCTTGAATTTTGTACCTCCACTGGAAGAAATGGAATGAATCGTGCTGCCCAAAACAACGAACAGATATGGCGCTGTATTCATGATTCACTTAACAAAACAGCACAGGCAACCATATTGTCTTATCGTGATGATTACAAAATCACGGATGGAACCATCAATCGAATCGCAGCACCTTTGTTTTACAAGACAGCCATGCGCCTAGCAACGTTAGATTCGAATGCCACAGCCATGCAACTTCGCAACAACCTATGCGAACTTACTACTTATGCCAAAAGTGTCAATGGTGACATCGATACCATCCATTAATACTTCGACTCCAACTTTGCCGAACTTCGCGCTCGTGGCCAAGGCATTGACGACGTCCTTGGAATCCTATTCGATGCTTACCTCATTGGTGTCGAGGACTCAGACTTCCACTCCTACATGAAGCACACAGACGATGACTGGTTAGATCAAACTCCTGAGATGATTGGACTTACTTGGGAAATGCTAAAACACAAAGCAAAGGCAAAATGCGGTCTCCTCAAATCACTTAACAGGTGGGGCTCAAAAAGCCCTTAATAGGAACAAATCATTGCTCTTTCCGCTGAACTCAACCAAGTTAATGATTCCGCCCTCAAGCTATCCAAACAGCTCCAAGGAAAACTCAAAGTCGACGACAAAGAGGGTGGTAAAAACAATTCGAAGAAAGAAAAGAAAACCAAAAACAAGAAGAACACTTCAAATAAAAAGAGCCAGAAGAAAGATGAGGCTTGGAAGAAAACACCCCCTAAACAGGGTGAACCTACGACGAAGGAGATTGGAAAATACAAATGGAATTGGTGTGAGCACCACACGTGCTGGACGATCCATAAGGCTGAGGATTGTACCATTGGAAAAGAAAAGAACTCTCACCTTGTTGCCAATCAGGCTACTGTCATGACCGCTCCCGTTCTACCTTCCACCCTTTCTGCCACTCCTCCATCCACTCAACGCAACGCATTCTTTCATGCTCTCCTTTCAAATATGTCCAACAATATGTACTACAAAAATGATGGTTCGCGCCGGCATGGCCACTTCTCCTTAATGGATTTGTATCCATGGTCGGGCACACTACTCAACACACCATCATGGCTCTCTACCTCCTCATCCTACCGTTTTTGATCAACCACTTTGCTTCACTTCCCTTCCGTCACCTTCACGGGCCACACTTCAAGCCCTCCCCCCCTATCACACCTTCCACCATTTCCTCAACGCTCCATTCCATACTACGTTCGCAAGAGAAGACACTATCGAGTCAGGGGGGGACAACAACAACTCGTTCAAGCAAGTGACTCAACAATGCTTTCGCTCACTTACCTCCTCTGGCTGCCTCTTGCGATTTCTGTTTGGGTAGCTACCTCGAATTAATCATCCGAGCTTTCCAAGCCCGGATGCCAACTTTCTTATCACCCAGACTTTGTGCTTTTTCAGTATCCGGTGGATTTACACGGGGGGGCACTTACCTTCGAGCCCGCTTCGACACTGACTCCTTCAAGATTGGTGTAGATAGCCATGCATCCCTCACCATGTCCACAGTCAAGTCTGTCTTGATGCATCTGCGAGACTATTCCACATCAGTTGGAGGCATCGGTGACAACTCCTTGTCCATCGCTGGAATTGGTACCTTCGTGTTTCGCCTCGAAGACGACTCAAGCCAAGTTCACTCAATACACATCCCCAACAGTCTCTACGTTCCAAAACTCAAATACACCCTCCTTTGTCCCCAACATTGGGCCAAAGAAGCCAAGGACACTTCACCGATCAAGGGAACAAAAATGGAAACAGATGGTGAGGCATGCTACCTCAGGTGGAACCAATTGACCCACGTCAAGTCAATTCCACACAATCCATTGTCAGTAGTTCCGATTTTCTATTCGGCACCTGGAACAGACACTTACCTTGCTCACGAAGCTGCATTGGTTGCCATGAATGCTTCGCATCTGAGGGAGCACGTTCTCAATTGTCGCACTGACTCTAATCACCAACTGAGCGACAACTTCATTGCTGATGAGCCCTTCCATCAAGGAACATCACACTCCCGCATCCACAACGACTCCCAACGACGACACCGTGCAAACCTCAAATCGTGACCCCTTCCGTCTTCGGCCATCCGATCCCTGCCCTTTCCACCATGGAGCCCATTGGATTGTCACATCAAGCACGACAACGAACATACCTTTCGTGATGGACCCCTCACCTGGGACCTTACAAATACCAATCACAACGATAACATCGCTGCTCCAGACAATCCTACCGAGCTCATGCGTTGGCACTACCGATTGGGACACCTACAATTCAAAAGTTTGACTTTGTTAGCTCAACGTAATGAAATCCCCAAGAAATTACAAAAGGAAACTGCACCTTGCTGTTCTCGCTGCCTTTTTGGAGTGATGACAAGAGTACCATGGAGGACGAAGAGCAAGGAATCGTCCCACATTTTTGAAGCAACCATCCCTGGAGAATATGTATCAATTGATCATTTCACTTCGACACAAGTTGGATTTATTTCACAATTGAAAGGTCGACTCACCAATTCACGATACATCGGATCATCAGTCTTCGTTGACCACTTCTCCCGATTAAAATACATACACCACATGACCTCCTCCTCGTCTGATGAGACAGTTCGAGCCAAAATCGCTTTTGAACGATTTGCTGCTGACCATGGCGTCACGGTCAAACATTACCATTGCAATCATGGAAGATTTGCCAACAAGGCCTTCATCCAACATGCTCATTCTCCGAACCAGTCTATCTCCTATTGTGGCGTCAATGCAACTTACAAGACTCGGTGAGGAAACAACTTTTGCATGCAGTGGCTCGCTGGCCCCAGGGTACTCACCTTGCCCTATGGCCATATGCCGTGAGATATGCGGCACACTTGTGGAACACATTACCCCTTTTAGAAGACGGCACCTCTTGCATCGAGAAATTTTCTGGTGTTCCAGTTTGTTGTAAAGTCTCTAACACTCATTCCTTCGTCTGTCCAGTTTACGCCCTCCAAAATCAGCTGGCTAGCGGCAACTCCGAGCCAAAACGGTCTCCTCGAGCTCGCCTTGGTCTAAATCTCGGCCCAAGCCCAATTCAGGCACAAAATGTTCACCTCATTCTGAACTTAGAGACCGGCCTTGTATCACCGCAATACCACTGCCGCTTCGATGATTTTTTTGAAGCGGTGCATGAGGGCGACTCCGCGATGATTTCATCAACACGATGGAAAGATCTCGCCGGTTTGGCATCATCTAGCGCGTCTCCGTCTGGCGATCACTTCCATATGCCTAAACGGTCAACTAGTACCGCTGCACAACGCTTCACGTCATCATTATTTTCGAACAACATTCCGGATCCAGATTCTGACACCACCCCTGGCGCGGACTCTGAGGGCGCTTCGATACCGATCTCTGGTGATACCAGTTCGCGTGGCCGCGTTCATAGTCTTTCGTGAGCGATGACCGATTCACAGAATCAACGGTCATTTTTTGGTTCCACAGGTATGCACTATATGGCCCAGCAAGTTGAAGAATACTCTTGGGCCGAGAATCATCACAATTGACATTTGGGACTTCAAGAACGTATGCGGCACCCCATCGCATTCCAATCAGAGATGATGGGCGATACGATCGCAAACATTGGGAACTCATACCATGTGATCAGGTTCCGGCAGATACTGACGTCATTCCAGCTGTGTGGTCGATGAAGCATAAACGCAACGTCACTACAAACGCCATCACCAAGTACAAGGCGCTATTGAACTTTCATGGGGGCAAACAAGTTTACGGGTTAAACTATTATGAAACCTATGCCCCAGTTGTGACATCGTTCGCAATTCGCTTACTTTGATCATTTTCTATTCGGCGTGCCCTATCATTTGGGCTTCGAAATTACAATCCCAAGTAGCGTTATGACCACTGAGGCTGAGTACATCTCCCTGTCTATGTTGCTCCAAGACGTTATCCCGATCATGCAACTCATTGACGAAATGAAGCAGCGGAAATTTCAAGTCATCAACACACAACCTCAGGTTTATTGTAAAGTGTTCGAAGATAACTCCGGTGCATTGGAATTGGCTCGGCTACCTAAGCTCCGTCCTTGTACCAAACATATCAATGTTTGTTACCATCACTTTCGGGAATTCTTAAAATATTCCCAATCAGCACAGAGGACCAAGTTGCTGACACTTTAACAAAACCACTCTCGCAGAACTCTTTCGTTCAGCATCGACGCTACATGTGCGGCTCCTAGTACTACACGACAATCATTGGATATTGTGAGGGAGTGTGGGATTTTCAGGACAATACACCATGTTTGTCTCTTTATGTGGGGTTTTTATTGGAACAGTCATTTTCCCCCAAACCTAGATTCAATTGTTGAACAATCGAAGTAATTGACAGTTGCAACTATCAAACTGATGAAACAACCAGTCCAACTAATCAAAGTGACCTTCAGACTGATACCAAACTGACATTTCAACTGCTTTTACTCATTTGTACAAACCAATAACAGCTTTTAAAACTAATCATAATTTTGCAGGTCAACTTTATACCTGCTTACACTACCTTCATTTTGAGCTCGCTGTGACAAGTTAGGGGACGCCCTACCTTGCAGTCCACTTCAATTTGGCCAACAAAGAATAATCTCACACAAGACACACAACTGCCGGATTTGGGTGCTGGATTAGCTTAAATAAAGGCTAGCGGGTGATGAAAACATACCAAATAATATCTAAAGGATTGGTATTTGAGACCAGGGGAACGGCACTTAGAGGGTGTTCATAGGAGTAAAAATGAAAAAAAGCCCCCACGACCGTCAAAACTGGTTATGAGCACGCTCCAGTCACGAGCTCGAGGGTTTTTTTTCCTGCACACGACCCAATTCTGTGGGGAGGGGTTTTGCCCCTCCACAGATGAAAAGTTGACCGCCCCTCAATTTCCCGCCAGATATTGTCATAATCCTGTCATAACTGTCTG
>JALLPF010000275.1:0-12541 GCA_036939455.1 Cyclotella distinguenda | reverse complement strand
CTCAATCAAACGCATTGTAGCCTAGTCCGACGATCCGGAATAGTCTTTCCAACAGCCTCCACGCCAACGCCCGAGAGAAACAACATGCCGTAGGGATAAAATTGATTCGAAATCATTGGAGTCGAATTGTCCAGCATCGCGATGCACCCCTGTGTCAACGAACAAAACGGAGGCGGACTTTAAGCGAGAAAGGTCGTGGAGGATTGCTGTATTATGATAGAGACACCGTCGAAGATGCAATAGTTTCTGCAGAAACAATTCATCCTACATTACTCTTTCGACGATCCAACATTGACTACTCTTCAATCCGAACTTATCGGAATCTTCATTTTCTCAATTCAAACACCATAATTGCTAACGATTCTCACGGATATTTCGACATCGTGGGCATTCCGAGCAAGAATGCTACTTCATTGAGCGAATCTAGTAGCACTGGCGCTGGGCGACTTCTTGCAAATCGGATCAAACTCTCCTCAACCCACCACGGTCATGGTACTTACAATTTGAGCAAGGGCCCGCTTGAAGTGTATAGCTCTCATAACGGGTTGAAGTTTGCTGTTGGACTTCCCTCGGGTGATGTCGAGATATTTTCCACCGAGAACGTATCATCACCTTCAGAACCTGATTACCATGCCAACAAGACATTGCGCGCTCCTGCAGTTGCATTATGGTCATGTCTTCCTCAAGTTAGTACCAACCACATTCTTGGACCCCGAAGACGATTTCTTCGAAATGAAAAATATTCACTTCAGTACATGCTCTCCAGCAAGGATTATGAGTCATTGTTCAAAGAATCACATTCTACATTCCAGGAGCTGCCACATTGGAATGACGAGGAACTGTGGTGTGATCCAAGGCGTCATTCAACGACTCTACCCTGGGCATTCCGCGAGGGATTTATAGGAGCTTCTCCCTCTCTATTCGGAGCATGTGTTGACAAGGAAATGGACTGTTTTTCTTTGAGAATCATTGATGAACGCGCAGATTGTGGATCTTCCAGGCCAACAGTGTTCGTCGATAAGTCGCAGAGTCCGCAAAAATTGAAAGATGATACAATGTCAGTTTGTTTTACTGGCACTTTTGGGCTCATAACTTCCCACAAACTAAACTACAATTCAGGTAAATTTGACCATGCGCTGAAATGGCATGATCTTCGTATGCTTTGGGGCCAGCCCGTGGAAACTATGAACTTGTCGTTTCCTTGTGACAGAGTTGTTGGGGCATCACCGACGGAGAAAATGACAGTCGACAGGCAAAACTCCAATCACGAGTGTTCTAGTGGTGGCGGTTGGACCTTTCTTCCTTTTGATCAAATCGAAAAAGATGATGACCACAGACTCAGGAACTCGTCTCGTTTCCAAACTTCAGAGCTAGTAGGATCCGATGATTTCAGTAATCGTTTTGTTCTCACCCTGCGAGAGCCAATTAGTGACAGAGATCATTTTCAAGCCGTACAATCGGGAGAATTCTTTGCTTATCACTTGGTGATAGACTCGTCGCGAAGAGAAGTTGTACAAACGATGGACAGTGGCAAATTTCTCGCAGATGACAGTAAGAAGATCGTCAAACCTTGTCATTGCTTTTCAAGAAATTTAGATTTCATGGCAAGTCTTGGCCAAAAAGGAAACTGCAATGACAATCTTTCAATCCATGAAATATCACCACCCAGTGTTGGAAATAAAATCCTTGACAATTATTCTAAGTTGTCGTTGCTCAAACATACCAAACATCAGCATTCCAATCCAAAACACGGCAAATTCTCTGGAGGTTATCTCGGCTCCATCGATGTTGCAGTACATGACGTCTATGGTATAGGGTCCAGTTTGACATGTACGGGAATGGATGATTCCGGATCTAGTATTGTTTTTGGATCCAGTGATGGTGACATATTCATAATCTAAAGAGTACAGTTGATCGTTGGAAGTGTCGAGACAGCGCCTCGTTTCATATTATATATCATAGTTGGTGCGAAAGTGATTGAAAAGTCTCTGTGTCATATGGGAGACAGCGCCTCATTTCATATCATATATCATAGTTGGTGCGAAAGTGGTTGAACAGTCTCTGTGCCATACGTTGGTGTTTAATGGAAGCTATTGCGAAGTGCGTATTACCTAAAATACAACAGTAGAAGCAGCTCAATTGATAACTCAATAATTGAAGACTAAGTACAGATTAGTATATCATTTATCAAGCTATTATGACGAGTACATCGATTTTATCCTGATTCTTTGTGTAAAGCCATATTCGTAATCGTCTGGTGTCAAAACTATTTTGATGACTTCACTCCTTCCTACGTATACGAATATTTCGCAATTGTTTGATACCCGAACGCCGTCATTGTTAAACAGAACGCTTCATCCCTACATTCTCCATCTCCATCGGTACTATCAAACTGGATTAGTACTTCTTATACAAAAATCCTAGGTAATCGGTGAGACCGACAAGACAGGCAACTCTACGGACTGTCACATAAGTTTGGCCAAATCATATTAATTCCTACGTGGGTGTCCGTGTGAACTGACATAGGAGTACTTACTACTAAGTAAAGTAGTTCGTATCAGTTTTCCCTAATTACGGAACTTGGAGTCAAAGATCCGGGACGATCCGAGTGCCATCAACCGCAGTCAACTCTGTCCCTCGCCGATGCACCTCCACTCAAAACTCACCGCACCAAGTCTATTCGTTATGGTCTTTAACTACATTCTGAGACAGGATATGATCAAGGCGCTGTGTTCGAATTCTCGCCTGTTTCCTGTCCCCGTGACATCGTCATCGCGTCGCTCGTCCTCGAGAAATGCAGGTGTTGCTGCTCAACGTGCTCGGAGGAGGGTTAACACGTCATCAGCTCTCTCGCCACTTCTTTCTTTGAACAACTTTCAGGGGCATTTCAAATGTGGATTGCCCAATAAACCCTCCTCCAAACTATATGTTAGGCAGTCGCATCAAGGTATTATCGACGATCCACATACTCGTATCACGGAATATGAACAATTAGTTCGTAAATTATACATGACGAATCTATTCAATCCAGTCAAGTTGGGATTAGAAAACATGGATCAACTGCACAAGGCTTTGGGCAGTCCGATGGATCAGGTGCGATGGAACCTCGTTATTTTTTACACGCCGCCCTCTCTTTGCACAACTTTTTGACTTTGTTCTGTTTCGGTCATAATCACAACCAGCCAAATATTTCTATCGTCCACATTGCCGGATCCAACGGAAAAGGTTCTGTCGCCCTCAAAACGGCTCACACCCTTCAACAATCTAATCTCAAAGTGGGTCTCTTCGTGTCACCGCACATCTCCTCCTTTCGAGAACGAATACAAATCAACGGTGTGCCTATATCCGAAGAGCAGGTTGTCAAATATCTACCCGAAATTTACGATATTTGTGCTACACAAGATATACCCGCAACTTTTTTCGAGATCACGACTGCTTTGGCTTTTCGCATTTTCGCCGACGAACATGTGGATGTTGTGGTATTGGAAACCGGACTCGGGGGGCGGTTGGACGCGACCAATATTGTACGCAAGCCAGCCTTATCCATTATAACTAGTATTGGAATAGAGCATGCACGAATTTTGGGTGATACGATCGAATTGATAGCGCTGGAAAAGGGTGGGATAATCAAGGAGGGGTGCCCGGTTTTGTTGGGACGGAATGTACCGTTTGATGTTTTGAAAGAATGTGCCGAGAAAAAGAATGCCTCGGAGGTGTATCAATGTGAGGACTTGCTTGGCCCTGACAATACAGAATGGGGTGATTATGACTTGGAGAATTCAAGGATTGCTGAGGCTGGTCTCGTGCTGTTACAATTCCAAATGGCACAAAATAGTTTAGAAAGGGGAGAAATACCTCATATTATCAGCCGGGATGTAATGGAAAGTGGAGTGAAAATTCGTCCACCTTGTCGTTTTGAAGAAATGGACATCACAAAACATCTCCTAACCGACGATGGCAATTCTACAAAAATGGTTCGAGTAGTCTTGGACGTGGCTCACAATCCCCAGGCAATAGAGTATCTGATATCCAAACTCACCTTGAACTATCCTACGAGGAATATCCGCTTTGTGGTGGGAATGTCTTCGGATAAGGACCTTAAGCAGTGCACTGACGCTCTATTACATCACGTTGGAGATGACCCAACCAAGTTACACCTGGTGGAGGCATCTCATCCGCGGGCGGCAAATGTTTCCAGTATGATTGAGGCAAATCCTAAACTGAAATGTTCATATTTTGGTTACAAACCAAAGGATGGCGAAGGCGAGATAACATCCTCGGTAGCAGCACAGGTCCAACAAGCGCTCGAACTAGCAGCGAAGAATGATGAATTAATGGTTGTTTGTGGGAGCGTTTTCATAATGGCTGATGCGAGGGAAGAATTGGGCATTGTGGAACCAAGGGATAGTGCAGTGATTTCCGAGGTGGCAGGCGCCGGGTTAAGGAGTAGCCAGGAAAATTTTGCAGAGCAGCCAAGGTCATTGTGACTTTGTCTTGATTTGGGCATAACAGAGATAATATGATCTTTCACTGCTATTCCAGGATGTATTGCTGGAAAAGGATGTTCAACTGCCCATTCCTAAATCGAGAAGTTGCATGCACACAAACATCAAACAATTCTTCGTTGGTGATGCTGCAACGTAATCAACTTAAATTTTCTTAAAAAATACAAGCCGATTAGTCCAATGATAAATTGACATCTTTACGTTCACAATTGTATTCTAAATTGCCTGGTATCTTGAGTCTGATTCGAACTGTTTCACTTGAATGCCATAGATACAATAAACATTAATCATCCTATTTTTTGATTCGGAGTTCCGCTTGAAATCAGAGTGTGCCATAGTAGATTTTGTTGTTTTCGCACAGGAGGACGTATCAATCTTCTGGTCAGCCACACACGTCCAAGACTAGGCAGCCGACGACCTTCCCAAACTCTTTTTTGCAGCATTCTAGAGGAGAGAACGAAGAATAAAATTTCCCTCGTGTGAGACTGGTCTCGTTCAATCATCAGCAATGAATAAAAGCAGTCTATCAGTTACCTTGTACAGTCAGATACAACTTCGACGGGTCATCTGGGAAGTTATAGTCATTGGTGCATGAATTAGGGTTCAGAGTAGTTTGGCTGCGATGCCAAAACAAACCGCATTGTGTGGGCGACTGTTTGATGGGAGAAGAAGGAGCGATGTGAGTTGGCTGTTCCCGCTATGAAGCAAACGCACAGTATGTTCAGATCATTACCAGAGTAGGAAAGAGGGTGGGGCTGAGGGTAGGATTGAGCGTGGGACTGGAGGATAACGTGGGACTGGAGGATATCGTAGGACTGGAGGATATCGTAGGGCTGGAGGATACCGTGGGACTGGAGGATACCGTGGGACTGAATGTCGGAGACAGTGTTGGGATGAAGCCATCATCTTTCCAAGAATCACCTGAGATTGGGCGACGGAAAGAGGTCAGCGAAACGTTTGTTCTTCAAATGTGTCTGATACTGAAGATCACAGGGTCTAACCTTTCCAAACGGTTGGCTCTGGGGAGATGTCCACGCTGAAAGTAGGGGCATGAGTTGGGTATGCATCAGATTTCCATGAATCGCCTGCGAAATTGACACGGTGCAAAATGAGTGCATCGTAATTAACTTCAACTGAACTTTTCATTACAGAGCTACAGACCTTTCCAGACTGGATGATCTGTTTTAGTGGTGACGACAGGGCTGAACGAAGGGTACTCAGTGGGGGACTCAGTGGGGGACTCAGTGGGGGTCGTGGTAGGGCTGAAAGAAGGGGACAAGGTGGGGTATCCGTCCGCCTTCCACGAATCTCCTATTCGATCAAGAAAAATCAGTTAGAAACGTCTGGTTGAGCTTCAGCTGTCATATGAAACAAGGAACTGTGACACAAACTCACCTTTCCATACAGGGCTAGGGGTCGGTTCCACTAAAGGTGGTTCGACTATGACTGGACTACTCGTGGGCGTAACTGTTGGAAGAAACGAGGGAGATAGCGTTGGGTCTTTGTGCGAAGGAGGGATGTACAATTTTCTGTTGCGGAGGGCGTTCTTCTCCTCGCCGTTTTTCGCTCCTTCGGCGTACATGGCGAGCGCGGATCCCATGAGGGTGTATTTGAGCCAGTGTCCTACGATCATGATGCTAATGTGGATAAGTCTGCTGGAGTCTAAGTTGCTGTATCGAACAAGTGCGGTCGTTTGGTTTTATGGTATCTGTGTGGCTGGATGGGTTCTGCCACATTGATCGCAGAGTGGTCGTAGCCCTCTGTGGTACAGGAACATCGTAACAACAAGTTGCCATCAAAATATTTCAAATACAAAGGATACCTCATTTTTGGCGCGAAATTTGTAGTATACTTATTCCCACATAGATCGATTCAAATGTATGATAATGCGACGGTTTTGTGAGGCGTGGATCTCACATTTTTGGAGAAGAGAACAGTTCAGATGAGCTCAACGAAGATGAAGAAAAAGTTATTGTACGCGCCTGAAGACAAAACGCTTACTTCCAAGAGGGGACTTGTTGGGGAAGCAATCACAAAATTGGGGACGATGGAGCACGACCAGAACTATCTTCATGTCGAACTACCAAGCCTCACATTGACATATGCGTTGAATTCTTCGTCATGCGATACTGACACATGAGTGCCGCCGACCATCACCATGCCCGCGGGATCCGCTCGCTTTCAAATTGCTTTAACAATAACTCGGTCACAATCCATCAATTCAAACAAGAAAACCATGGTGGAATTCAATCTGCTCGTAGTTATCGTTCTAGGATCAAGTGCCATCAAGCACAGCCAAGGCAAAAGTATTCGCGGGAACAATGATATCAGACATGAAGAGGACCACAGGACATTGGGTAAATGGGCGCCCGATGATGCCACCACTGAAATCGATGCAACAAGAACACCCGTAAAGAAACCTTCCAGAAAGCCATCCATGTATCCGACGCTTAGTCCCACGCTGAAGTACGTCAAAGAGACTCTCAAACGCTGAGATATTATGATCTTAGTGCCCTCACCAACCCTTTCTTCAGCCCGACGTTTTCTCCTACCCTTACTCCAACAACAACTTGGAATGGTATGCGATCCTATAAACGATTACGACACCTGAAATACATATCACCCCTCACACGTTTGTAATTTTATCTCAGGCGACGAGTGGAAGTCGGATGGATACCCTACTCTCGCACCAACCATCGAGGCTGAGACCAGTCCCGTACCAACGGCCTCGCTGGTGTGGAAGGGTGAGAACTTATTTTACGTTACGAGTTGCGTCGAAACACGTCAAACATCGCTCACGATAAACTTTTCATCAAATAACGTCATGATGTAATTCAAAGGAGATGCGTGGAAGGCGGACGGATACCCAACCTTGAATCCTACCCTTGGCCCTACCTTATCACCATCGGAATCCCCAACGAAGGCGGAGCCCGTTTCCACCAACTATCCTACCCTGTCGTAAGTTGTGAACTCTTCCGGTGTAGAACGTTCCTTGTATGTTCTAATGTCAATTGAATCGCGTCTATCATCACAGCCCGACCCTCGCTCCTTCCTTATCTCCAGTATGGAAAGGTGATTCAGCTTTTCCTTTCAGCGTCTTGAATTATTGTGCATTTGACAGTCTCTAACTGACAACACCGGCCTCTCAGGTGACGCATGGAAGCCCGATGGATTCCAAACGTCGCAACCCGTACTTCCCATTATAACACCGGAGACAAACGAGGATCATCCAACGTTGAGTCCAACATTTAGTCCGACACTCGCCCCTACCGAGTACCTGGTGCTCCCGGTCATCACACCGGAACCCATAGGAAGTTATTACACAAAGAAGCCGGTGAGCCCGACAGGTAGTCCGTCGCGTTCTCCTGTAGCTCCCCTCGTCCCACCGGAGAGAATTTTGGTAGGTACTTACCAACGGAGAGATGGCCCGTTCATCACCGTAACTCACCTCTTTTCGCATTCGTCATGTCAGTCTCCTACGCTGAGCCCCACCTTCAGCCCATCCGTCAGCGTGAGTGGAAATCATTGATGTCGCTTTCGTGTCAGCTGTACCATCGAAAGTAATACTTATATTCTCTATTTTCGTCGAATGAAAACTGATCGTTGCCCCCACCGCAGCCCTCGGATACATATAAATCGCCTACATCCTCGAAACCCATCTCAGCGGCACCGAAACCGATGAGCGGTAACAGTAACGAACCAACATTTAATCCTACGTGGGATGAGGGTTTATGGTTAGAATTCGATGATGACGACGCCGATGATACCTTGAACTGATGAAGTTTTAGAATGATGGACTTCTCCTAGGATTCCTTTTGATGTAGTTAACGTGTATTGTACGACCTCGGTTCCAAGTACCATTTTCCAAAGAAGCCGTCTAATGTTTACTTATAGTTTGATTTTGGATTAGTGTTGTACCTTGGTCTCATTGATTCAGACTGGAGCAATACTTTGTATACCGTTTCTCGTCGTGCGAAACGGTTGCTGCGAATTGGCTGAGCTCTGAGTTCTCCCATGTCCAAAATGCAATGTTGCGTCCGTCCACATGATTCTTGCGAGATTCGAAAGATGCAACCGGCTGAATTTCTGTCTCTCCGTGTGTAGGCCTCAATCCTTGGGTCTTGCAAAAAGCGTGTGCGAGCTTGATGAGCGCCATTTTTCCGTGCGAAGTCATAATGTCGAATAAGTATACAAGACACAGTCCTAGACTGAAAAGTACTTTCGATGCGTTTTTGTTTAAACAAATCAGTTTTGGTATGGCTCCATTTAATTTCGTCATACTAGCATCGCTTCCTTCAGTTTCGCTAGGATCAACAACGAACAACAACATCGTGCCCTGCAAGCCCTACTACCCTGCTGCATCATGATAATTTATATAATTTCCACAGATTTCCACATCAGGCAATTCGCTGATCTTCTTGTATTAAATCTGTATTCAAAAGACCGAATATGATTCTCTCCAAAGCAAAAGTATTGATTCTATTTATGTCAAGAATATCAGCCCTCGACCTCGATATGTCGACGGATGACAACCTCATGAACAGTACAGAAATTGTCTGGGATTCTCCACAGACCATTGTTGGTGGTAGCGAAATCGTGCCTCAAAGTCGTACATACCTACTAAAGATCAATGGTTGTGGAGCATCTCTGATATCCCCCCATGCTGTCATGACGGCTGCGCATTGTGTTGTAAATGGTAATGGGTCCTGCAGACCTCCAGTATCTGTTGACTTCTTTCGACATGACGTGAAAAATGATGCTGGCGTGAAACGAATAATTTTTCCGAACGCGGCACAATGCGCACATGTACTTATTCATCCAAACTACGACCGAGTCACCGTTGACTTTGATGTGGCCGTCCTATTTCTACCTGAGGCAGCACCAGACATCACCCCAGTCATTTTGAATGTCGACAAGAATGTACCTACCGCTAATGGCGATCCATTAGATGTTGCAGGATGGGGTGAAACGAAGTATGAGGGTGGCCCATCTGACGTTGCGCGGGCAGTTACGCTTGGTTATGTCACCAAAGAAGACTGCGAACAGAAATTTCAAAATACTGGAATAAACATCACAGATCGAATGATGTGTATGGCTGGAGATGGAAAAGCCGAATGTAGAGGGGATTCCGGTGCGATTGAATATGTAGGTCATCGTTTTCTTATTCATCTAACTTTGTCTTACATTTTTATCTCCCTAGGTGCCCCTGTTGTATTGGGAAGAGGTGGATCTGGAGGTGGGCCTATTTTCCCGGTAGTGCAAGTTGGAATTGTAAGCTGGTCGGTTAAGGTAGATGGTTGCAGCTCAGTCAGGTACCCCAGTGTTCAAACTCGCGTTAGCTCAATCCAGAGATGGGTCAAGGAAGCAGTGTGTGAGCGCATCGGAGAGCTTTGCGCGACATCGAGGCCCACCTCGCGCCCGACCTTGAGGCCGAGTGCATCTCCTACGTCAACTCGCCCGACCTTGAGGCCGAGTGCATCTCCTATGTCAACTCGTCCAACCTTGAGGCCGAGTGTATCTCCTATGTCAACTCGTCCAACCTTGAGGCCGAGTGTATCTTCCGCGACGACCATCCCAACCACTAAATCTCGGAAAAGGTAAGGCTGGGAGATTTGAAGAAGAAGTCATCCAATAGGTTACGATAATGATATTTTGTGTTGTAGACGCGGAATGTTAGAGTTTTTATTGCAAATTATTATTATTTCTCCCTGGTGCTTTGGTCTTCTCGTTTCAAAAGTAAAAGAAACTACTTATGACTCGAATCCTTCGCCATCTGATTTTTGATCTTAATCCTGTTGTCCCCGAAAGATAATGATCTTGGAAGAATAATTATTGAACAACAGGACGATTTATCGATCTTCAGAAAATTAATCGGCCCAAGGGTGATACGGATTCTCAAATACCACCAATCGGAGATTCGGCTTTGGGTTCATTTTCGGTCCAGTTGAAATAGTATTTTTCTTTCTTGATCGTATGCGTTAGATGCGTTGTGTTGGTGCTGCCAAATTATAATCTATCATAATCATGGACGCATGATGTATGATGTGGGGTTGTCATCTGTTGTCGTGTCGAATTATTATTGTTGTCATGTCGAATGTCAAAATTTCGGAGTCCTGCAAACATTATAATTTCGTATTTCATATCGCTGACCAAACTGTAGCTTGAGGCTCCGTCACACCGGGAATGGGAAACTGCGTTACCAAACGAAAAACTCTTGCATTATCTGCCCATCGCCGAGCCCACTCCACCAGAATTGTCGCAATTGCTCAATCGCCTAACTTATATCATAGGCAGCTTACGTAGTGAGCAGTTTGCTGCGTGCACAAGATGCGTAATTTCTGGTAGGTCATCCTCGGAGAGAACACCGACGGCAGCGGCCACTGAGAAGGGCCTTTGTCAATGCCGTTTATTCTTGATCTATTCTGTCTCGTGCTTCTTGAAGATCCTTTGTAATAATACGAAGGAACTTGTTGCACAGGTTTGGAGCGACGTGCACAAAAAATCTGATTCCGAGACCAGGTTCTGAGGATACAACATCTTGTCCAATCAAATTCTGCTGATGCGCAAGCTAACCTGTCACACGAATATCAAATTATGGTTTTGAATGACATTTGAATTGTAACATCAATTTTTACAAGTACCTTTTACAGGTATTCTCTCTTCACATTTTTTCATTTGCATCAAAATTGTTGGGTCAAAACAGAAAACAAGACTCTATCACAAGTCAAAACAAACAATACCACCCTCAACGCGAAACTATCGTGCCGCTTCATTCAATTGTTTTCACTCTCCGCATTAATCCAATCGCATAATCCCAAACCATGACAGCCTCTCCAAGTGAACAACGAGACGATGACGATCTAGGTCTGAATCTCGTCTTCGATAAGCCACTGGCTCCCATCGCCAAGAATAAACGATCGAAGAATAAATTCGATCGACGAAGAGAGCAAGGTCGATTGGCCAAATTGGCACGAGAAAAAGACGCTACTGGTGTGGAGGGAGTCGGTTTGGATCAGCCGGTGCTGTCGTCAAAGATTGAAACTATTTCCACGAATGAAGCGCTGCAGGATGACTCAATTATCACGGGTGGACAAGAACAGTCCGAATCATCACATGATATTGCTGCTCCGTCAGACAAATCGAATAATTTGAACTCTGGAATTGAACGAACAATTTTCGATACGAAATATCTTTCCGGCCAGGCATTGCCGTCATCTGACTCTGCCACAATCATAGAAGCTACTGATTCCAAGTTGATATCGTCACGTCGAAATTGGGTGAGCAAATAATATTCTACAACATTATTATACCCCTATTCAATACCCTCGACAAGAAATGGGCGATTTTCCATCCACTCGCCCATTTCAACAAATTAGAATCAAAGATTCTAACGAAGAATATCATTTTGTTTTCCTTGATCACTCAGGTCCAAACTCAATCCGACGAAGAACACCGTGCTCGCTACCTCGCGGAATTTCACGCCCGCCCACGTGAACTGGACCGGACCGAACAGGCCTCCCGTGACATTAAAGTTAGTCTGGCAAGTGCTCACATCTTTGAAGAGGATAAGAATACGTACAGAGTCGATGAAAAGGGTGGTCAAACTCTGTTAGAATCGCGTGACGAGAAGGATAAACCTTCCTGTCCCTTTCGAAAGTTGGGGCTGCATCCCAACATTTGTTCGGCGCTCACCAGTACCACTGGTTTTCATTTGAGTCAACCTACCATTGTCCAGTCTCGGGCGACATTGGCATTATTGCCAATCAACGATACAAGAACTGATATTGCTAATAACAATTTGACAGATAACCTATTCATTCAGAGTGAGACCGGGTCCGGTAAGACCCTGGCCTATTTGCTTCCTATCCTTCAGGTAAGATCATCTTCAAATCCGCATTGTAAACTGCGTGATCTCGGGCTCTGAAATGTCAAGTCCTCTCATTTCCCACAGCACCTAGCCGTAGACAATTCATCCCAAGCTCCAAAAAAGATCGACCGTCAATCAGGAGGAACCCGCGCAATAATCATGACGCCCA
>JALLPF010000274.1:0-12578 GCA_036939455.1 Cyclotella distinguenda | reverse complement strand
CAGTTCGTGAATGAAACAGAGGTTTTTAGGTGGATCAAATATCGATTTAGATTTGTTTTGGTCGAGCTCCGTAGTGACTGCCCTAAAGTACCCTACCTACCATTCTGTAAGTAAACGGACGCCGGCCAGACTTATCTCACTCTCTTAGGTCGTCTGAAGATAAAGTTCGCTGCACAAATAAATCTTATCAGGATTGACAATTATTCACGAAATGGACAACATTGATAAAGTCGACGCCGATAACGAACGTCATCGGCGCGAGGAGCAAGAGCGTCGAGCCAAGCGCAAGGTAAGTCGTCAACGATGCAACCCTGCATATCATAAATCGATAAAGTTATGACACCACCCAAAACCCCAAAACCCCAAATCCCTCCCCATCGAATCAATTGAAACCAGGCAGCCCGTTCCTCCAAATCCGAATCCTCCAAAGAACGCAAGCGCCGCGAACACGCCCAACGAATTCTCAACGCCCAAAAACCCACAGTCCACTCCTACCTCACCTCCCCCTTCCAATCCCTCTTCCACCGCCGCGCCGAAGGATTCCTCATCGACCTCAAATTCCGCAATGCTCCCCCCCGTCCCCCCGTTGGACCCCACTTTCTCGGACATGGCCTCAACGGAGAAATCTCCACGTGGACCTCGTATCGTCCCAGAAATGCCGTGGAATCGAGCCACGTATGGAAGATACATACGAGACATACCCTCACTCTGCCCTCCGTGCCCGCCATGGATTGGGGGGGAACGAGCGAGACGGACGAGTTGCACAAGGATGATGAGGCGTTACTTCGTTGGACGGGGAGTATGACCGATTCGACCATGGAGGCGTTGCAGAGAAGGAGGGATAGGGCACGGGCTGCGGCACGTCTGGCTCATGCACGTGGAGCTCTTCGTGCCGAGGCGGCCGTTCCCGCGGAGTCCGCCATGGGAGGGGCGTTTCGCCTCAAAAGGAAGCATCATTTGAATTCACGAATATTGGACGAAAAGACGCCGAATTTTATGAAGAAGACGACTTACATTACCAATGATGTGGGGAGTGTGCATAGGTTTACGAGTTTGGCGAGGACGCAGGAGATGCGGGCGAATGATGTGGATAGGGCGGTGGCGGAGACGAGGGAGAAGCATAGTGAGGTGGATATGATTGAGAGGGGGTTCAAGGAGGCTGGAGAGTGGTGCATTGTTGTCACCGAGGACGATGAAGGACATTCGGAAGGAAACAAGAAGAAGAGATTACATCCCACCAAGAAAGATGTCTTTCCCGTTTGGGATCTACCCGTTCTTCCCGATGTTGCCACCTGGGGATACACGCACACCCATGTCGTCCTAGACAATCCTCCCAAAAGTATTGGTCCTGCTTCCAAAATCAAGAAGGCCCTGGTAACCTCCGATCAACTCCGTCGAGCCATTGTAGCCGACGTGACAAAACAAACCCAAAACGCCCGAATGTCATGCACGGTATCGGTCCCCCAAGACTCACCCGAGAAAGACTCACTCTATCGAGCTGTCCAACGGTACGATCTCGACGTGGTACCTCTACGAGATGCCTCGGTCCCCCCCGTCCATTTCGTGTTGAGGGTAGATCCGGCAGGGAGATACGTGGGATATCACCCAGTGGGAAGTCGGGTTCAGCTTTCCACTGGGAGACCGGTTGGAGAGGAGGACGGAGTTGATGAGAGTATAATTTTGAGAAGGGAGATGGAGGGAGAGGAGAGGGAGGAGTTAGAACGAAGGATGGCAGAGGTGGACGCGGATTTGGCGGAAAAGCATGGTTTGGTGGTGGAAGAGGGTGGTGGTGGAGCCAACGACGGACGGGTCGATGAGGAAGAGGCCGAGAATGAAGAGGATGATACAAATTTTCATTGAATTCGGCGTGTCTCTTGCACTATAGCACCAGTATCATGTTTTGGTTATAGTAAAACAAACGACCCACGTAGCCGAAAGATGATGGTATTCCGCGAAAGAATGGGGCTGAGGGAAATCTAGAGTAATCTGAATAATTGTTTAACTGCTAAATTAGGTACTTATACCTGGGTAGGAATGTAACAATGGACGTACCAAAAGGGTTTGACGCAAATCTGAATCTAATGATTTATCACAGCATGACCCGAGAGACCTACAAATATGATTGTCTCACGAGACCCTCTCCAACCCAACAAACGAAACTGATTAAAGTTAGCTTTCATCCCACATCTTCTGATCATATCCCAAAACGGCCGCAGCCTCCTTCTGCTCCTCCGTCAATCTTTTCCACGACTTGTCGCAATCCTTTGGTGTTTCTCCATCGTCCCAAATATCTTCGGTGAACCCGAGTTTGGCAGCTGCGGCTTGCACCTCGGGTGGGAGCTGCGCAGTTGAGAGAGATTCCGAGATTCGGAGGGCAATGTATGAGTGAGTCACGAGCAGTAGGGCATTCCAGGGATGGCATGTTACGATAGCGACAACTAGTCTACCTCTTCCCAATCCTTGTCGTCGTATTTTCCTGTCATTCTTGCGGTTTGTTTTCGGGCAGAAAGCAAATCAGTTACGTTTTGATAGTGATTCCAGCTGGGTCGGGATTTTTGCCTTTGTTGCAGAAGCGCAGGTCGAAATCCAAAGAATCCTCAAGATACAGAAGAAGATCATGATGATGACCGAAGAATGACGTAGGACCGAACATCATGACAGAATTAGTCCCGGATAAAAAGCAAAGATATCCGTTCCTATGTAAGTAAATGTAGATAGGTATACTTACCTATTGTCCATCTGACTGGATAATTGCGGGAATTATGACAAAATCATTGCTTCCTTCTCACAACTGACATCATTGTCCAGATCAGAGATCAGGGTATGGTACCTACCCTACCCTATCGTATTCCACAGCAGTTTTTCACCATCACCATGGCCGATCAATTCGACCCTCCCTCCCACGTCACCACCACAAACAATGACGACGAGATCCTCCTCTCCCTCCTCCTCTCCGACCACTCCGACCTCTCCGACCACCTCCAAACTCTCCCATCGAAATATCCCTTCAATGAACGATGGTGGTCCACCCTCCTTCGACACGCCGAATCCGCCGGTTTCCTCGCAGTCATCTCCACCAACGTCGTTACATCCCACGACCAAACTTACAACGTACTCAAAGACTCCGCCCAACTCTCTAATCGCATGAGGATCCTCACAGAATGTCTCCGTTCCTCTCGAGATGACGTGGCACCAGTTTTAAACGAGGTCGATTCGACTCTCGTTCTCAACGGATCGAAGAGGGGGTTGTTTCGGGTTCTCCTGGGGGTGGCCGCGGGTCCTGTGGGAGATTCGGATCAGTCTTGGAATTTTGTTAGGCGGGATGCGTTGGAGGCGCTGTCTGTGTTGATGTATGATCGATTGGAGGGAGGGATTACAAGATTGGATTTCGTATTGTTGTTGAATGGTGCGGAGATGTGCGGGTTGGAATTCGGCATGGGGCCGGTAGAATATATGCAGAGAACGTCTGGGACGATATTACGGGGAAGGAGTAGTGTCGTGGACAAGTTAGGGAATTTAAATTTGAACGGACTGTGGGCTTTGCTCCTAGCGGAATGCATGGGGTTGTGGAGGATTCATTCCGGTCCGTCTTGGGTAGAGGATCACCCCCTCTTGATCGGATTGAATCTCTCACGAGAATTACTTAGGATTCGACATAACGGCGAGGGGAACGATACTCCCAACTCGGAGTTGAACGGACGTGCCTTGGCAAATACCCTGAACGACCAAGAAAATGACGCGGACAACGACAAAAGCCAACCTCGAAATGAATTGGAGATGGTCTATAGCAAGCTACTCTCTCTCGGAGAAACCCTAAGCAAACGTCGCACATGCGCATACAAGAATCGACACGCTACCGCAAACGACCACGACGACGAGCTATGGGGGGTCGAAGCAGTGGAGGGCGTGGCTCTCCTCTCTTTTGGGCTCCTGCTACAATCGGCCGCAAAATCCATCGATCACGAGAAATTCCGCGAGTGGGGTGACCGGTGTTCACAAACGGCCAACGACGAATGTGCGGCATTTGCCTACCTCTATCGCGTTTTGGATAGGGTCGTGGATGATCCGGTGAGAAATGCCAAACGATCGATATCTTCGAGACGCGATGGGGATGAGGGGGGCGATATTATTCGTCTCTTGGCAGGGAGAAGGGAGATTGAAGGGTTGGCGGTAGATTCCCTCGATCTCTTGGACGAACGTTCGGACCGAGCGGCTGGAGTTGAGATCTCGGCTGCCGACCCGGCGTCGGTTGTGTATGCCTCTGTCGGACGGGAAATCGTTTCGGCAACGATATACGTGTTTCGACCATCTCTGCTTACGCTGCGTTCCGAATCCGCCATCGAAAATGTTGGTATGCTCTCGGATCTTGCCTCGGTGATTTACCGAAACTCGGCTCCGCTGTGCGATCAGTTCTGGGCTGATTGGCAGGTGTTGAACGATGCGATGCGGGAAGATTGGTCGAAGGATGAGGGGGATGGCATGTGCTTTCTACTGGACATGGCTCATAGTCTGGCGGAATCGACTTTGGAAAAATTGAACAATGGGGAGTTTCGAGATTCTATAATCAAGTATCTCCGTCCTTGTTCGGCGTTTCTCCAGTTTATTGCATCCCTGTGTTCTAGCTCTTCTGTCGTTCAGAGTGTTTTTTCCTGTGGATTTTTTCCAGATGGGTTGATTTCCAATATCATATCCCTGTGTTCCGCCCTTGCTCCATTGCTCTCGTCCCTGAATGACAGTCCAGACCAGATCGCATCAGACGACCGCACCACGATTCGATGCGCTGCCCAGGCTCTTGATGCTATTTCTTCCCTGGTATATTTGGGTGGAACCGGAACCGTCGAGTGGGTTCGTAAATCCGCAGGAACTCGTCAGCCGAGAGCTTTATTCTCCATCGCCTCTCACGCCATAGCTCGCAAACATTCAATTCTCTCGGGGGAGTGTGTGGGCTTGACCATGGGAGCTCTCGATCTCTTCGCGGAGTTGCTCGTCGGAGCTGATGTACCCTTTCTTTGCGAGGCCTCGGGATGCTTCACCCCCTCCGATACATTTGGCAACCGATCGACCAGTGGATTTGCTCGATTTCTCTCGGGAGGCACTTACAGTCCGGTTACTTTATCTGCAATATCGATTGTGCACAGATTGGCTGTTAATCTCACCAGGATTTCGTTTGATTCGACGATTGTTGACCCTGGGACAATAATATCGTCGTATATCCAGACGCTTGGGGCAGCGGTGATTTCGGGGCTGGACTTATTATCGTCTCTATTTTCGAACGGCGAAGTGATCGTGCCGTTCTCACCGTGTCAATTAGATGTTGTTCATTCCATAATGCTATCTACGGTGGTAACATTGGTTGATGTGAGGCCGGTGCTTTATCTTCATAAAGACGATAATGTTCGGATCGTTGCGATGGGAGTTCGGAATGATATCCTCCGCACCTTGGCGACCTCTACTGCTCTTGGTCATGTCATTGCTTCATTGGCAACTTCGGAAGTATTATCAAGGCTTGCAAAAACATCACCAACTTCCCATCACTCACCAGATTTCATGCAATCCCCTAGAGTTCACGATCAAAATTCGATTGAAAGAAGTAAATACGGCGAATGGGAAAGGTTTGTTACTCCGAAGAGAGCATCCCAAAAGACATCTCAGAGAGAAGCAGAACGAAACAGACTTAAGTCTGATGTTGGATCCAAAATTGGCACAACGAATGATACATCTCTCTTTTTCTCCACGGTTACCGAGGCTGCCCTCTCCCTACTTCTTGTGTGGGCAGACAATGCCGAAGATGCTTTCGTCGAGAGCTCGGATGAATCACACGAAAATTTCTACATTCTCAGCCCTTGTAATTTACTTTTGAGCAAGGCTGCCTTCTCTTCTCTTCAGAAAGATTCATCCCTATTAAACGTGTCCAACCTGAACCTGATTTCTCGACTCGTCACCGTGGAACAATCCCATCTTTCGAGTTCCGCAGTGTTGTCCGCGAAAATTATCAAGGTTTGCCTTCGTCATGCATCTATTATCAGCCGATCCAATGGAATTAGCTTCGATTCTTCGCCAAAGGCGTATGCGGATGAGGATGTTTTGTCAAGAACTTTATCCGTAACGTTGAAGAAATTACCCGACGAGGACTTTGCAGAATTAGAGCAACCTTCCATTTTGTCAGTCATCATTCTTGAAATCATTGCGATCAGCATTGGCAATGAACCTCGTCTTGCGAGAGCCATCTTAATAGGGGAACAACCGACGGGAGAATTTGAACTTATTGAGGCTTTGGTATCCTCGTTGAAGTCCACAGTTTCTTCGATCGAATCCATCAATCGAAACGAAACTGTCGATCGGAGGTTGATGAGACTCCGATTCATGGTAGCAAGTGGCTGTCTGGGATTGATTTCTAAACTTTGGACTAGCTGCCGGCTTATATGCCACGACGACTCGCTCTCGGATTGCCACGTTTGCGGAAGCATTTTAAGAAATCTGGTTACTGATGATGGGGTTAATCCATCAATCACAAATATCTTAGTTCAGCTTTCTCAATGCTCTTTGTTGGCAATCGTCTCACAAGAAGAGTCGAATTCGATGCAAGATGAAGTATTGGTCGAATTCATACACGAGAAATCCATATTGTTGGATATGTTATCAAGGTCCCTGGATATCATGTCGATTGAGAATGTTGCAAGAATGAAATCGAATATTCAAACTAGCATCGATTTCATTTTGGAGTTGACCGAAGCGGGACCATTAGAATGCTGGTCCTTTCTCGTAGCTGCAAATAACTCTTCCACCCTGGCATCGTCGTTGTGGAAGGAGTGCAATTCTGCGTCATGGAATATTCGTGAATTCATAAAAGCTTGCCCACCGGAAAAGTCTTGTTGTACAACTGTGTGGTGTTCTCCAAGCTTAGTTGATCGACTGACAAGGGCACGTGACAAAACTTCCAAGTATACACGTTGTTGTGCGCTTAATGTGTTATCCATGGCTGAATCAGAATTTCTTGCATCTTGGGCTCAATGTTTTGAAGTTATTGCTTTGAACTTTTCAGCCGTACGACCAGAAAAATGCATTCAGAATCTAACAGATTCGTTAATAGATGGTGTATTATCTTCTATGTCATCAATTTCACAATCAAGAGTGAGATCTCGGTCTTTGCTTTCAAACCAAGAATTCTGTCATGATCGACAAGGAAAACCTCTTCATGAACTGTGTTCACTACTGGTGACATCTCTCACAAACAAATGTAGATTGGAGAAATCTCACAAATCCCCTGAAAAATCTCGGAAGATGCTCGAATTGCTCAGCAATCTCTACGAATCCTCAAGTCGGTTGCTGCTCTTTAGTCATTTTGACGCTACATTTACGGTAAGAGAAGTCCTGTCTTGATACAGGTTTGTGACCATTGAGTGAGTCCTCATGATATTCTCGATTCCAGGCCAATAGCATGATCCGTCAAAAGCTTCAGACCTCAGCACTCCTGCTATTATCCGAGCTCGAACCAGAAGCGTTCTCACGGGATGAAGTTGTCAAGTACAACGAGATCAGACTCGGGTGGATGGACATCACGCTAGATTCTCTATTGACATTGAACTTAGAACAAGGGGAGGGTGCACAAACGGCGAAACTCTACAACTTTGATATCACCAACAATGATGAAATAGTGCAACATGATAATGCAGCCTTTCAGCTTTTGCGCGTATGCGTCTCGTTCCTTTCTTCGCTGACCCCGTCAGGTATTGGAACGAAGTCTGAATTAAGTGGCTATCTCTTCAACTCGTACGCAGTTGACTTGGCCGCTTCCATGAAGCAGAGAAATGCTATGGGGATTCTTCAGTTTCATTTATCCAAGGCATCGACGATCGCATCGTTAACTTATCAATCGGTTTATGATGGCACTGCAAATCAGGTAGTCACAGCCAATCACCACAATGCAGTAACCATCATTGATAGAATAACAGTGTTCATCCTCAAGTTGACTGGCTCCGCATCTACATGCATAGACATATTTCATATGCTGTTGGAGTCTAGATGTTTTAGGAGTCTAACAATGACTCTCGCTCCACTTCTGACATTAGCGAACAAGTCCTGGGCTTCGACAGAAAAAAATCTAGTTCAACATGTTGTTGGTAGAAATCGAGGTTATATTTCGTCTCCATCACTGCAGAACAAAGTCAGAAATGACTTGGTCCACTCCATTTGGAGTAGAACGGTCGCCATCTTTTCGTCATTATTGAGATCATCTAGGCTCCAGTCTGAAATCTACACAAAGATAGATGAGAAAATGCAAACGCACCTACTTTCAGTCTCGAGTGTGGTTTTCGATTTCATTACCTCTTTTGAAGATGCAATATTTTCGAGCCTATTTTCCATCAGCACAAAGCCAAAGGGAATTGGTGATCAAGAGAAAAAGAATTCCAAGACGTCTTCTTCATTATTTGCATCAACAATTTCTTCCTCGTCTTTTTCATTCACATCAAATCTCCTTCAAGAAGTCGCAAGTGTTCTCACGCTATTTGAACAATGCTGCAAAGGAGACTTTAAGAACAAATTTGCAGAATCCTTCGCAGGTATTTATAACAAAATGATTGCCTCGTCTCTTGATTTATTAAGAATGTTATCCTCGTTCTTGGGGGCGATTGCGAATGCACGCGAACTGTTCCATGCATTATCATGTGCAAATGCAGTGTCGTTTGACCAAACTCAACAGATGTTTGATTCCCACCCGCTTCTTGTTGATGGACTACCGAATGCTCGTCACGAGAGTATTAGGAACAGCCACTTCGCAAGTAGCTGTTGCAACGTGAGCATTTTCTTTCTTCTTTTCTTTCTATTGATCTCGTCTTTTTCTAAAAGTTCAAGAATGTCGTAGATTGTAACCAGCGAAGAATTCTCAAAATCTCGTGTTTCGACCACTTCAAAATCGTCTCTTCTCAAAGGAGAGCCCTCGAGTGACACGTTCGAGCAGACATTTCAAATTCAAGTGAATAACGAATTTATTGTAGAGGTCGAAAAAGTTGCTGGTCAGTGCCTCTACAGTGTCTTGTCAGTTTTAACTGATGCGCATCCTTTTTCAGATAGATATGTGTCTTTTTCGATGGAAACAATCTCGAACCTTGACGTGGCGGCTTTAATAACGCCCGGATCATTCGTGGCATTTGTTCCGCAGAACACTGGGATGTACTCTGTGGGACGTTATGGATTGTTTCAATCCAAACCAATCCAATACGGACAAGCCATCAGTTGTGACAGGTCTACAAGAACGCTCTATGCCGAATTACACGACTGCAACGAAGTTGTTGAGAAACAAATTCCGTGGTCTTGGATTGTTGGAATGGAAGATAGTTCAAAACGTCGTTGGTGAGTACTCGCAAATGATTCACAAAATCTGACCTCGCCCACATTGATCTCTCAACTTGCCTCCTTATTCACATCGATCATCTTGTCTCATTCGAAGCTTGCTATCCCACAATGAGGCACCGAAGTCTATTTCGGATGCAGACACAAAAATTTCCGCCTCTACTGGACACTTGATTCTGGCACTTCGTTGGTGTCGTCACATTTCAAAAAATAATGATCTTGCCTCCCTGGGGAAACGTATTTCCGACCGTGCTGCAACTCTACTCACCACTGAGATTGTACTTCACGACGAACTGACCGGGGGGGTTTCCGCCGAACGAAAACTTAATTCCCAACTCCTGGACTTATTTGATAGCGCTCGGGGAAGCGGCACTGGCGAATGGAACCCATCAACCAAAGTACACAAAATTTTATTGGACAACAATACATTAAACTATATTCACACTCGGCTTCGGAAAAGACTCCAGGCTGCTCGTGTGGAAAGGGAAGAAGAGCTGAAACTGTGGGAGCAGCAGAATTCTTCTTGGGACAATACAAGCTTCTGGGGAGGAGGAATAAAAAGAGAAGGTCGCCGGAGCCCATTTCGTGTCTTCACTCGAATGTCATCTTCTGAATCGATTCATTGAGGATTTACTGTTTGGACATTCACCTCCGCCCTCAGAGCAACCAATAATATATAATTTAACAGTTTAGAATGGCTCAGAGATAGAGCCACTCTCTAAGTTTTACTACGATGTTAGAGAATGGCGACTTGGGTACTTCGGCGCTAGTTGAATGATGATTTGACCAGCCTACGTCGGATTGGATGCGGAATGATGTGGTGAATACACAAATCAACAGTTAACCGAACTCCTATTAGTTCTTATGAGCATGTCTATTAGGTTTCTTCGTGAATTCTGCCTTCAAGGTATTCATCCTATATATTTGAGGTCCTTTTCCGTTTTCTAAGTATTTTTGGTGACTAGATATGGGCAAGAGAGGCTCGGACTCTTTCCCACTCACGCCGTGTTTCTTCCGTGTCGACTGGGGTGTGTGTTTAGGAGTCATAGCGGCATCGGCGGCTCTCTTCTCCACCGATGCTATCCACACACCAACTGAAGGAATTAGATTGACCATCACACCCGACACGACAATGGCCAGTAACACCAAGAAATAGTACTCTACACGAGCCTCTGCATAATCCTTGATCATGCGTATGTTACCACTCCCAACATTATTTTGAAACCATTTTTGACACATGCGATAAAGTCCAAGAGACAGTATATTTGGTATGCCACCGATGCAAAATAAGTTGAATGCGCACGCGAATGCCTTTTTGTTAGGCGGAGAGGCTGTGAAGGCAACTTCATATGCTGTACTAATGGAGAAAATTTCTCCTGCCCCGATCAAAATGTAACTCGGAGCCTGCCACAGAACATCGATTTTGTCGCCGGTTTTCGCATACTCCGAATGAATCATTTTTTCTACCAAGAGAGACCATAAAATGGCCAATGATCCAAGTGCTGATCCGAGAGCAAATTTCACTCCCGTCGGAAGTCTGATGTTATGACTTGCAAGGTAAGGGTAGACATGAGTGCTGACGATATATCCCGAGATAAGAACCGACACCGAATCGAGTATGTCAAGATTGGGAGCTTCGATAATACCGAGGAACGGCTTCATAACCGCACCTTGTACCATAAAGGTTGTCGGGCATTGCGAGTATGCTCTGTAAAATTGTACGAACAATTAGCCAAATGATTGGTCATCAATAAGAATACACGGGAGAATTACTCACATATTGAAAGGAACAATCAGAATGCAAATCTTTGCCACGTCTATGAAACTTGTTTTATCCTTCTCATTCAAACTTTCAGAATTCCCGGTATTCACAGCCAACACAGAAGCATTGTTTCTAATAGTGGGCACTACATTGACGTATCGTTTCGAACCGATGACAAAGAACGTGACTGCCACCATCAACAGCACAAATGGAATTGAATATGCAATTGTGATGCTGCTACGAGCCAGCACCGGTATTACGATACACCCTGCCACTGCACCAACATTTATTACCATCTGATTGACATAATGGATGGGAGCACGTGAGATAAAGCTACAACAACAAAGTACTTGTCTTGTTGCAAAGTAAACACAGACTCACGTAAAATCGTACATAGAATGATTCAATCAACGACCTCTGCAAGATGGGATGATACTGTCGTGCCCCAAAGACATTAACTACTGACTTGACAATGCCTGCTCCTATCGGCCAAAAGAACAACAGTGCGACCTTGTAGACCTTGACGTTAAATTCGTTCTTCCCGAGCCACCAGTTGGGTGCTGTAGATGACGCAATCAAGAACAAACCGGGTAAATAAAACACAAGTGTGCCCACCAGAATAGTCTTGTAATCTCCAAGATAAGAATCTGCCAACAATCCTCCCACGAATGGAGCAGTATACGCAATAGCGGTGGAGAGAGACACCAATGACGCGGCCTCCATAGAACTCATTTCCGCATTCCATTCCTCATTGTACGATCCAGTTAAATAGTTCGTTTGTGTCATGTAAAGACCATAAAAGGAGAACCTTTCCAACAGCTCAAGAATTAGGATCAAGAACACCGAGTAGTAAAGAGGGTTGAGTGGGTAGGTGTATTTGTTACCATGAGCATCCGTGTTAAGGAGGGGACGCTGGGCGTCATCAGCATTGATGTATTCATCCGGGACCATGTCGATTTTCTCGTGGGATTGAACATCTCCAGGTAGGGCATCGCTGAGACTCGAAAGTTTTTCTAGCTCAAGTTCTTCATTTTCGGTGGGCATTTCAAAACGTGAAATGATTTGAAGCACTAATTGAGGTATGTTGGTCGAGTTCGTTCTTTCGTTTCGATGAGACGACCGCTACTAAATCCGGCAAACAAGATTAGATTGTCTGGGACGTCCTGGTCATCTTGGTCATAATGAACAATACTCTCTCAAGGACTACGTACCACAGCGACGGATCGGGAAATCTTTAAAAATAATAACAACCCGATGCAAGATCCAGCTCGCGGAGAGGGAGGGTCGGGGGTGGAAACAGAAAACAGGTATAAGTACATCATCCCAGGTAATAACATAAAAAAACTGTATAGTACACCTTCCACCCTCGTTCTCTATGATATCAGTGTCAAGGTCTTTTTTACACTATTTTTTGTGCACAATTGGCTACACAATTGAGAACATTATTCGGAGTAGATTCACCGAG
>JALLPF010000273.1:0-12854 GCA_036939455.1 Cyclotella distinguenda | reverse complement strand
GACCACTGTCAGGATCAAGGCGATACGTGCGTTTTCCTAAGCTTGCGTGGAAAACCGAATTTTGGGCGCATGGACTTGTTCCTTCGGGTTGATCTTATACGGTGAATTTCCCTCCTCACCCACTGAAATCCATTCACACGATGCGTCAACATTTCTTCAATCTCAATGTCTGTTTCTGCCAGTTTTGCTCGACAGCTAATCTCAATGTATTTGGATGCTAATATATCTTTGAACAGAGAAGATAATCTTATTCTCTCTTTTTCCTCTCTTGACTCTGTTTTTGATCACTTGTTCGGTCCTATATATGGTTGGAAATAAAAGTGATTAATATATATTCTAGATGTAATTCACCATATCAATCAAAACATCAATACTTCTTCAATTCATTGATGAAGACACAGAATTTTTTCACCGGACGAATAAAAGTACATTTGCGAGCCTTCGACAAACAATAATTACAATTTGCTTTGTCATTTTTAATGATGATCGTTCCATCATTATGAGACTTTGTTTGTTTTGAATAACTACATGCTTGCTTTCTTCTAGCACAATCGTCGCATTTCCTTCGTCGTACAAGAATATATGGATGATCAACTCCATTTCTCAGATCTACAGAGTAAGTCATCCATTTAACCCGATCTGAGTTGTGGACATACCTCATTGATTCATTTGGTGGATTGATAGACTGACGTGCAACCTTCCTCAATGGCGAAGGTGGATTTGTTGAAGGAACGAATTCTTCATCTGAATCACGGTTTCCACCTTTCTTTTTATCTAGACTTGTACAAAACACCACCACGTCTGGGACGTGAAACCTTCCTCAATGGCGAAGATGAATCTGTTGAAGGAACGAATTCTTCATCTGAATCACCGTTTCCACCTTTCTTTTTATCTAGACTTGTACAAACACCTCCACGTCTGGGACGGCAACCTTCCTTAGTGGCGAAGATGGATCTGTTGTAGAAGCGAAATCTTGAATCACCGTATCCAACCCAAGGCTTGTTGCCTTGGCCAATAGAGGCGTACATTTTTTCGGATGTTTCAATTGCCCAAAAGTTTAAAGGTCAAATATTACATTCCAACCAAAATGCTTCAAGTAAAATATTATTATGATCTGTCCCAAGACGTGAGCGCTGATGGCAATAATATAGTGATCTTAAAACTAACAATGTCAACATCATTATGAAATCATGATTGGTCACAAATAGATGAACTTGATCGAGGTCAGGACCTTGGAATGGTGACGGTAGCAATTCGTCCGTCCTTTAGATCGGACTCACAGAGTAACATGACCAATTCTGCGTCACCATCGACTTCGCTGGACCGAAGAGCAGCGTCAACAACATATTGCGCGAGCACGATTCGTCCCACGAGCAAAAGACTCATGTCTGAGAAATCAAATACAAACACGATGCCATTTTTTCTCAAGATGGCAACGATGAAACCATCGTGGCAACAGCAGATTGCTTCGGGTGAAGTACCCATTGACAAGGGTGGAGCATCGTAACATATTTCGTCAACCTGCAAAACAGAAGAGTCGAGGGTGTCTCCGAGTACAATTTCCGACAAATCGTTACCGAAGACTAGTTCCTGAACACTCAAACAAACTTGGAGATTTTCTGCGTAAAGTACATGTACAACAAAAGGAAGAAAATGGCTTTGGACAGATCTGGGGTGGCGATAAAGGGCAGCCCCCAACACATTTGGTGAAACACACAGCCGACTTGATTCATTATCCATTGATATGCAGTAGGCTTCGACAGCTGCACCTGAAGTGACTTCAGACGCAAGAACGAGAGCAACCGTCGACATAACAGGATTTTCGTTGCCATTTCTGCCTCCCTCCTCGTAGGCGAGAATTTTTTTCGAGTCCAGTTCTTGTCCACGCGTCCACACTTGATGAGGCCGCGGTGAATCATCCAGAGGTCTCCAATGAAAGCCACCGATGGGTGTAATCAACAAAAAGGAGAGATTGCCCCCGTCAGCCTCAGGCGGAAGATATCGCCAGAAATTTAACTTTGTCTTCATCTGCAGCTCAACTATGACTGCTTTGCGCGATAACTCGAAGACAATCATACGCTTTTCTTTTGCAATAAAACAACACATAAACTCGCTTTCGTCTTCGTCCATAATATCCGACAGGATTGCTCCTGATGCACCAATGGGATATGTTTTGGATGAAAAGTCCGTGTCATGGTAGAACACAATTGACTTCTCTGATCCGCATATCGCAATAGGGCAAACTCTTTGTCTTTTGTGTTTACAATCTAGCCCTCCGCGGTTACCACCGAAATGTCGTGCTGCTGGCGGGCCCCGAATTATTGCTGATGAAGCACTCGTTCTAACCTCGGTTGAGATTAGAGGGGACAGAATCACTGACAACGACAGATCATTGTCATCCTTTGCAGCAGTGCTAACCAGATCAACCGATACGGCTGTTGGTGATGGACTGATTGTTTCAATTCTCTCATCATGGGTTTTGTTAGAGGTGATTGGTTGCGCTGGAGTCTGTGAAATGAAGTCGTCCATTACACAAGTCGTCTCAGGTTCGAAGTTTGCGAAATCTGGCATAATCTCCGAAGTGCCTCCACTCAAAATCTTGCGAGGATTAGATTTTCCTGGTGGACTTTTTAAGCCAATTCTTCTGCCATCAGCGAGAGGGAGAGGCATGGGACGAGCAAGGGAAGATCCGCTTGGTTTCTTTAAACCATTCCGAATATTAATCTTCAACTTCTTCTTGATTTCTGCATCTCGAAGATGCTCATACATCATCATTCTAACATCTTCAGCATCTCTTAAGCAAGCCCAGACACGAATATCAGTGATGCGAAATCCTTCAGAAGGACCTATTCCAAACGCCAGCAAGGATTTTGCCATCGCAGTTTCGAGATCATCTTCGTTGATGTTTTGAATAAGTTCAGCTCCAAGAGGGTTGGCATGTAACGGTGCATCCGTCACCACCGCATTTCCATCCATGAAAATTGATGCCGAAAATTCAGTAAGTGAACTTGTCTGGGATGAAAATAAAATGCAAACATGGTTCCAACCCCCTCCACCATCCCCCCTTTCCCACGAAACAATACCATTCGTAGAATCATCCTCGTTCACTTTAATTAATTCATCAGAAGTTACAACAGAACCAGCCCCAGTACGAAGCTCTAAGAACCCAGTTGGCAAGACAGCAAGTTCCCATAATGTGTTGTGCTTGTCATCTGGAAGGCAGAGATATGACGAATCACTGCTCCCTTCGAATTGTAATGATCTCCGAGCCAAAACGATCTCTTGATGCAAAAGATGTGCTTGAGGAAGGTGATACCAGAATTCGATGGTACAGTTTTGTCTGGACTTGTGCGTATTAGTGTGGAGCATGCCAACATCTAGACCGTCACCACGAACGATTTGGACAAAAACACCTGATGCTGTATCTCTTGGTGTACCTTCGCTAAAGACTAAATCATATAGCAAATGAACCTTGCCTTCTTCTCCTTCATCGGCACTTGAGGTCGTTGCTTCAAGTTTAGCGAATTCAGTCCCGTACAAATGGACATTATGTCCATGTTTTGAAAGGTCAGAAAACCCGGTCGTCTTCCATTTGTTATCTTCATCGGCACCTTCTGAAAATCGAATGTACAAGGAGAGGTTGTCCTCATCAAGATGTTCTTCGCCAATTCCTTCGATCCAATCATTTCCTCTCAGAGTTGCAATATTGTCTTTATCATCCTCGGTAGCGGTCGATGTCACTGTTTCTTTGCGTGCAGCCTCCGACAAGATGTTTGCAAGTAGAACATCGCCTGCTTCTTGAGCCATCGCAACTCCTTCTTTTCCAAGAGCTGTAGGACAACGACGTCCGGACCAATCCTCAAAAGCCTCAAGACCAAGTAATCTTTCCTTATTGCCAAACGGCCCGGTGCACCAAACGTGCTGTCCTTCGTCAACTGAACCCCAAGTAGTGGTAGGCTGATTCACGGTATTCTTTGATGCAGCCGATTGGACAAATCCCTTGCTTAAAATGCAACGATGAGATTGTTCGAACCAAGGGCATTGTGCAGTCAGAGATAAATGTGAAGCATTCAGATTAAGATCCTGTTCCCGTTGCCTTTCTGCATCTTTACCTCTACCTAGAAGTTTCGTGGTAAGATCCGATAGCAATTCATCCAGATTCGGGATTGAATCACTTCCAGTTAGACTGACGTCTTTGGTGCGCAGCATATCAGCTAAAGGTACGGAGTTCGAACGGGCAAGCTGTGAAGCAAGCATCAGCTGTCTCAAGACCTCCCCTGACGTACGCGTTCTTGCCAAGTTGAGAAGCTTCATGATTTCAACTGGAGGTTTCTCGTCGATTTCAACTAAAGCAAACGCCTCAGAATGAATATTGAAAGGGTCGGTTGGTTTGAGAGAAAATCGTTCCATCTCTTTCTCTGGATTACTAACAATCTCAGTTAGCTCATTGTCCCCATTTGAGAGAACGTTCAACCAGTCATCGATATCAGGTGCAGCAGCCATGAGCTGCGACTTCAATGGGATGAAAGGAGGCATTATCTTAGGCTTAGATATCGTCCTGCCCTGTCCTTTCCCAGTGAGTAATCTCGTAGCAGCCTGATGGCATCCACACTGGATCAACATTTGATATACTTTCGCTGTGATTCCAATACCAAATGTCCCAATTCCTTCATTCTCACCATGGGGAAAACACGACAATTTCCTGCCAAATTTTTCTATTATAACACGAAGCGTTTCCTGTACTCTGAGATTTCTCGAAGCACTGCCACCACGATTGTTATCTTGGCAAAGAGCGTTCGCCACAAGGGGCTCTAGTAGGAAGATAGGACGAGTGATGGGAATAGGAATGATAAATTTGTTTTCGTCATCTTCGTCATCAACTAATCGCACGCCGCTGTAGTCGTTGGAATAGACAAGTCTATCTGGGCGTATAGCCGACAAAAGTATTGACGATCGACCGTTCCGTTGCGATGGGTTGGATAAGATGGTTCCATGACCTCCGTTTTCAAGGCATGAGAGATACATGATGTGAGATTCCCCGCCACAACACGGGGTGGACGATGAACAAAATGCAACACAATGAGATCCAATTGGTGACAATGAAGTGCACGTGAGAAATGCATCGACCTCTGCGACAATTGTTAGATCGTGTTCTGCCGAAAGAATTAAAACTCGTTGCTGTGTTGCAACAGCTATGTTAGCCCGAAGGGCTTCGGGGTGCTTAGGAAGCTCGCGAACAGAAACAACTTCTTCGCCCAGCTTCAACCATAATCGATGACCAAGCGTATCTGCCTCAACGAGAGTATAGATGTTGGAATAATTGTCTCTTTCCAATTCATGTTTTGCAACAATGAGACAAGTGCGCCCTACAACAGAACAAAGACCTGCCAATAGGATCTGGGGGCGATCACCCTTTAGTAAGGCGAAAAGTCGTCGTCCTTCAATGCCTTCGTAATTGAACAAGCACCTATCCATCGATTCAATGATTTTCTCCGTCATGACACCTTTTTGACTTTGTGAGGAGATGACGGTAGTGATGGATAGTCCTGATCCATCAGGATCTAAAACAACTATTGACGAACAATAGAAACCTCCTTCCATTCGATACGTTGGGAGAAAAACCACGTCGCGAGCATGGCGCAATGTGAAGGGTGCCGAACTACGATTCTTCACCCGATTCTTCATCACATCATCTATATCAAAGATGGCATACGCGACAGGGTCTGTTACAATTCGCGCGTGTGCTCGTCTTCTAGTGTTTGGGATATCCGAGCCAACTTCACTGCTTCCGAAAAAACCAGATGAAAATAGCACCGCAGCACGTCGACCTCCATCTTCTCTCACTATTCTCTCGGGCACAAGACCGGCTACAGGATTCTCACCACAAGTCAGCTCACAGAGGACATCAGACACGGCACCGGTTCTCGCTGGTTCGTTTCGATATGATGGATCAGCTTTCACATTCGATTCTTCAGGGATGAGTGACTCAATGGTTTTGTCACCCGGGGCAGAGATAAGCATCCAATTGCGCTGTGATGGAATGGTCCAGTTACCTGCTGTCGAACTAGATGTGTCAGCAATTTTGGTGCAAGTCATGATAGAAAACACATTCAAAGTAGCATCTTGGTATTTGGATACGACAGTATTCGTGTCTATTTCTGTATAGACCGAGCCGTCAGTGTCGAGTCCTAACGATTCCGACGAAACCGGACGAGCTAACGACGAGAAGTATGCATCCACTGAATCTGGAATAGATTTCCTGATGATACTTGACTGCGAGGGAATAGTTGGCTGACAACTGAGAAATTTTCCCGAGGAGTAGCACCCTACCGCTCCATTTCTTGACAGGTTCACGATATTCACATCACCTTCGGTCAGATTTAAGTCAATTTGACAAAGAACTCCAATCGATCGATGCCGCGGATTTGAACTAGAGGAATCGATCTCTACACTGCCGTACCATGGAATATCTATAGCACATAGATTCAATTTGGTCGCATTTGAACCCTTCACAAGTAACGTCAGGCACGGCGGTGATCGCGGACCGAGGTCACACCATGCGACTTTGGCGTAATTAGTTAAATAGGGCGAAGGGGAAAATTTAGCCTTTGCCATAGGTGGAACGACGTGGGGTGGTTCCGAACCTGCTAACTGCATGGAGTCGTTACGTAACGACAACGGTACGTGATAAACGGCGATCCCACTTTTAAATGCTGCTGCCAAGAGAGGCAAGGTCGAAATTCCTGAAGAACACGGCTGTACCCACGACAGAGAGATGAAATTGTTTTTGTCATTCGAAGCAGAAGCAGGCGCAGAACGGGGATCATGGTTTTTCCACAAACAATCACCGTCGCTTAGATTAGCAACACTTAACTCTCCATGCATAAAGCAAATCGGTTGCAGCAAAGTTGGCGATGAAGATGACTCGTGCCTATTAGTTCGGACAGCAACATCATAAGACCACACACTGACACTACCATCATTGAGCCCAATTCCAAGGAGTCTGTTCGCATTATTGATTGCGGCAAGTGAAGACACAAACAGGCTGGTTGTGATCGGTTCTCGTCGCGGCAGTGAAAAAGCATCATCAAGAGGTACTGATACCCAGCCATCTCTAACAGCGGGTTTGGCAACAAATACTACGGGATCCGATTTCCCGTTTGATTTAACATGGCCACCAAGAAACAACAACCCGTCCGCTACTTGCAAAGTCTTGGGTTGGTACCAAGACTCATCATCGATCCCAGTGGTGCTCAACACAGACTGCACAGACGCAGGTTCATTTCGTCCATTATTATAACCCCACTTCCACACAGCAACAACTCGTTTCCTCTGCAGCCGATTCCCAGTGGCAGCGAAGACTTCAACCAGCGCTGCCACCCTTACTCGGACACGATTGTGCACTCGATGCACACCAGCAGAAAGGGAAAGTACAGAGGACACACCTACAACAGTAAAGTCTCGAAGAGTGGTCAACCGTGACATCATCCCCTTGAATTCACCAGAGAAAACTTGTGCAGACATGACCGTAACAGGAGAGCTCTTCTGTACAGTATCGATCTCGTCGATGAAAAATTCGTTGCACTGGCAGCGGCAGATAATGAGATTATTCGATAAAGGATTCTGGGTTGGATTCGGTATTTTTTTCAAGACACCAGGTGTCCCAAAACAGAGATCGAGAGTATGAATGCTGAATGATCCAAAGTTATCATCAAAAATGACTTCTCCCTCGGTCGATTCTATTTTCTCTCCAGTGATCTCTTGAAATTGGGTTGACTCTTTTAATTGTATCGAAGCAGTTTCATCTTCAATGTTTAACAATTGTGAGGCTATACCAATGTCCTCGGCGACAAAGTTGTCGGAGCTTGTACCAAGATCTTCACTCTCGTCTCTACTTGGTGACCGAGATATAACCTGATCAAAAGCCTCGTCCACGTCTCGATCAAAGTCGTCTAAAATTTGAATATCGAAAGTCTTGTCTTCCTTTAAACAGTACTTTGTCAGTAATTCAGCTTTTTGATTGGTAGCCATGTCATCAATCTCATTGGTGGTATCAATCTGTAAAACATGAATATCTTCGGTGGTATCTATATGTAAAATATCAATCTCTTCGGTGCTACTGTTGAATGGGTCGAAGGTTTCCATTCCAAAAAAGGGGGAGGATTCGAACCCGAAAGTGTCATGTTCCTCGACTTGTCCCGTGGAGGGCTTGTTGTGAGCATCATTGTCGATGTCGAACGCGCTGATGTTAGAATTGGCAAAGGACGAACTAAACACCTCATTCACGAATTCAGTTTGTTGGTCCTCCTCTTTCATAAATTCGAAACCATTCGATTCATCGAAATACGGGATTTCACTCAAGTCTTCGGGACTTTTCCCCTCCGAGACTAGATGTTGAACGAAATCTCTGTCAACATCATTTTTCTCTCCCGGGAAAAAATTCAGGTCTCCACCTCGCTGCAAGGCCGCACTAACCTCTGACGAGTCAGGGGAGGGTTCCATCCTCAACTCCGGGTCTCCCACGCCATTCTCCTCGACGCTTTCCGTGCTGCTTCTTTGACCTCCCAAGGCTGCTTGCGACAACGTACTATTACCGTGGAAAGTTCGACTCCTGTTCGAGGCATCAATGGCCTCCTTTGCTGCCAAAACGGCGGTGTTGTAGTTCGAAAACAATTTCACCTCCCGATCAACAGAATCATGAAGCTCTTCCATTTCTCCCGGATATTCCTCGCTGGATGGTTCGCCTGCATCTTGAAGTATCTCTTTCATAGAGTTGTTCGATTCGAAATCCACATGGTGTTGTTGTTGCGATTCCTCTTCATCAAGTGTTGTAATTGTCGGCAGAGGTCTTTCCTTGATATAAAATTCATCCGAAGGTGCTCTTTCGAATGATCGATCAGCCGCAAATTGGGAAGAGTTGCTCGCCCCCTTCATCTTCGGAAAGGTACGGTCCTCTTCTGCATTGTTGGTATCATCAATCTTCCCTCGAGTGACTGAGGGCCGAGAATCCGGCAATGCACCGAGTTTTTCTCCATCTTTTAAAGTATCCGATATTCCCCCTGAAACCTTCTTGGGAGTGGTGGACTTCAACTTCATCCTCATGAATTCCGGCAAGTGATTCTCCGAGGATGTGGAGAATACCGATCCGTCCACCACACTCGTATCCGATGATACACCGAATTCACTGTTGGAGATCGATTCGGATGGAGAAGGGGGGCACGGAGAAGGAGGGGCGGCCGAGTAGGGCGTCCATCGATGTAGAGTGTTGATGGGGGACGATAAGGGAGGTCGCATTCCCGGTCGGACGTATGTAGGGGTGGGTATTGAATCGTGTTCGACCTTTTTCTGCGCCGATTTTTCGATGGGTTGCCGTTGCGGAATCGGTTCTCCTTCCTCTGCCTCCTGCTGCCGCAGTTGATCCTTTTGCTCGAGTGGCTGCTGTCGAATTCCCCATCGAAAGTGGCCAGGAGCAGGTCTGGTTCCAGATTTCAAAACACCCTGCGCATTATGTTCAGTTATTTGCGGTTGCCAAATTGGTTCTCCCTCTTTGAATTCCTGTTGCTGAGGTTGATCCTGTTGCTCGAGTGGCTGCTTCTGTTGTTGCTGCTGCGTTTGCTGTCGAATTCCCGATCGAAAGTACGTTGGAGTGGGTGTGGGTCCAGGTTTCACAAGTTCCTGGGCTTTCTGTTCGATAGAGTGTGGTTGTCGAATAGATTCTCCCTCCTCCGACTCTTGTTGCTGCGGTTGATCTTTTTGCTGCTGTTGTTTCAAGCATGATGGAAAGTAGCCCGGACTGGGTCTGGGTCCAGATTTCTCACGTCCCTGCACTTTCTGTTGGATGGATTGCGGTTGCCGAATAGGTTCTCCCTCCTCCGATTCCTGCTTTTGCATTTGTTCCTGTTGCTGAGGTTGTTCCTTTTCCTGGAGTGGCTGCTTATGTTGTTGCTGCTGCATCGGTTGCTGTCGAATCTCCGATCGAAAAAACGTTGGAGCGGTTTTGGGAACAGATTTCTCACGTCCCTGCACTTTCTGTTGGATGGATTGCGGTTGCCGAATAGGNGCTGTCGAATCTCCGATCGAAAAAACGTTGGAGCGGTTTTGGGAACAGATTTCTCACGTCCCTGCACTTTCTGTTGGATGGATTGCGGTTGCCGAATAGGTTCTCCCTCCTCCGATTCCTGTTTTTGCATTTGTTCCTGTTTCTGAGGTTGTTCCTTTTCCTGGAGTGGCTGCTTATGCTGTTGCTGCTGCAGCAGTTGCTGTCGAATCTCCGATCGAAAGTACGATGGAGTGGTTTTGGGTCCAGATTTAACACCCTGCCCTTTCTGTTCGATGGATTGCGGTTGCCGAATCGGTTCTCCCTCCTCCGATTCCTGTTTTTGCATTTGTTCCTGTTGCTCGAGTGGCTGCTTCTGTTGTTGTTGCTGTTGTTGCTGCTGTTGCTGCTGTTGTCGAATTCCCGATTGAAAGTGGCCTACGGTGGGTCTGGTTCCATATTTTGCAAGACCCTGCTTAGTCTGTTCGATTGATTGCGGTTGCCGAATCGGTTCTGCCTCCTCAAATTCCAGTTGCCGAGGTTGATCCTGTTTCTCGAGTGGCTGCTTCTGTTGTTGCAGCAGCTGTTGGGGTGGACTCTTCGGCTGCTGCGGATTAACTCTCGATCGAAAGTGACCTGTGGTGGGTCTGGCTCCAGATTTCACAATACCCTCCTCTCTCGTCTCCATCGACGCTGGTTCCCGAATAGGTTCTCCCTCCTTCCCCGATCGATCCGTCGCGCCCTTTCCCCCGGGACTCGATTCTCCCACGTGCCTCTGATCCTCCTCCAATTTTCTCACCCTCTTTTCCTCGGAGTACCTCTCCGCCATGAGGGCCAACATGGGGAGTTTCTCCTGTGTGGGTGGACCAGCATGTTGGTATGGCACCTCATTCACTCTCGTACGTTCGTCCTCATCCACTCTAAGGGTGGGAGTGGACCGCGGAAAAAATGTGGATTTGCGGGGAACCTCCTCGGTGATTCTGTCCACAACGGTTTGTTTCAAATGTTTATTGTAAATTTTTTCGGCCTTGTGACGACGTTCGCGGAGTTTTTGCTGGAGTTCAGATCGCGGGGGGGATGCGGTTATGGGAGTGTTTGGTTGTTGGGAGGGGGGAGGCGGTTTTGCGGTGGCGGTGGGTTGGGTGATTGGGTCGGGTGGGGTGGACGGTGGATTCGTTTGGGTGGAGTCGCTGCGGTCGGTGGGGGGAGGCGGCGAAATTTCGGCGTTGAGCCGACGGCGGCGTGCGAGGATGGCTTGAAGCTCTGACATGGGACCTGAGGGGTCGGCGTCACTTCGAAGTACCAATTCAGAAATCAGATCATTGTGAGATCGACGCAATGGGGTTATCGTACTTTACACTGACGATTCGATAATAATTGGAAATGAGAACAGTAGAAAAATAAAGTAAGTATAAAGTAAGAACGATACCCTACAATAATAATAATAATATCGTAGATGGCCCATCGAAGGTCCTACGATATCGTACGATACTTTAGATTGTTGTTCTTGGCGATTGGACAATGACGACCACACCATTGACGTAGGAATCGTATATCTATTTAGACGTGACTAAAACTGGGAATGCGCTAGATTCAGTACAGAATTATCTCATTATCTCCGCACCATACCCGGCGTTATCTTCGCTTCTTTGATATTATTTGATCATTCTTCGGAATCACTTTGGTGGACTGGAGAGGCTTCCCCACAAACCCACTACACCTTTGGAATCAGGGAGATGGGTCCTTTTTATAACTCTGAGAAAATAAATCTTGTACATTATGTGGAGGTGGTGATTCAATGGGCATGTTGAGCTGAGGATGCTGGTCAGTACTCCTTCTTTGCTCTTCGGCACATTAGTAAGTGATATAATAGTACACGAGGCTCCATGGTGCTCGTAAAAAGTACGAGGAACTATTAGTTCCAATACTGAAATATAATTCCGTCGTTTTCCTTCACAGAATGCTACCTGCGATTTATTAGTTTACGACGGCCAAGGCGAAAATCAAATCGCATTCGCAGGAACAGCAATGACGAAACGGTGGAGTTGGAAAGGATCCACTCGGTTCCACGAAGAATAGTTTGATTTGATCCGTCCAAATTGAAATGGATAAGTCCCCCGACATGACATGTAACATCCTCCGCATCATCATCGACCGATTCCCCCCAAAATAAACCCTAACATCAGTAATTCTTCGTCTCATCACTAAACGTCGGATTCACCTGACCCTTATCCGGCTTCAAAATCAACCTGACATACCTCTCCACCGGCACCTTACAATTTTCGTAATGATTCACCCCCTCTTTGCGGTAGCATTCGATCACATCGCGGCGGAGGATGCGAACCGTCTCGTATGCCACCTGTCGTTCGCGTGCTCTTTGTTCGATTGATTGGAGGTATTTTACGGGATTTAATGCTCTGCCGAGTCCGTCCTGTGATTGGTTTTTTTCAATAAATAATGGTGGGTAGTATGTGAGGGCGCGTTGAGGGGTGGCATCTTATTTGAGAACGAAGATACACTTCGCCCGTGTTCTTGTTGATCGTTGGGATTAAATATATGAATGGACTTACCGGCGAACCGTGATCTTCGTGTTGGTAGGGTGGGAGCGAAAAGTCCGGCACCTTCTTCTCGTCGTACATGTCCGTCATGGTTCCGTTGGTTGGTTGTTGCTCTTGTCTCTTGGTCGCGGTCGAAGAATCGAGGGTTTTTGGATTTTTGTTGGAGAGAAGGAACGTTATTAAGGCTGATGCTTACCACTGAACGATGGAGGGAACGGGGACCCCCATTTCGTTCATCGTTCATTTTTTACTGTCCTTAC